>OZ025249.1:45516803-45673207 GCA_964019135.1 Arenicola marina
AAAATGGCCGCGGAGTCATTCTTCTGCGGCTATCACGCGGGTATTCCATATCCATGTCCCGATTCCGTTTTAACGGTTGTACCCGTGTGGTTTTCATTGCCAAACGTTACTTACCATAGGTCTGCTGTTCGCTTTGCGAACTGAACCATATTTCACACTTAATTTGAACTGAAGCAATACCGTGTTTATTTCGACTACTAAGATATGTTACTCATGGGGGTCGATGTAAACTTTGTTGTAATCATTAGTTACGAGAACATTTCGTCGGTGAAGTTGATGGAACCATCTCTGGCCATTCGCCCTTTTATTTTTTTTTCTTGCGGTATTGCGGATAACATGTCTTTGTGGTCTCTCCTTGGGTGGCTGTATTCCCCGGACTTGTCACTTCCGGTTCCGCTGATGGCAATCATTGTGTTTAACGCACAGTAGTTAGCTGTCGGTGTGGCGGAAGGAAGGCAGGGTACCGGCGCGAGAAAGATGGGGGTCGGGGAGGGTAGAGGAGGTGGTGGAGAAGGAGGAACTGTCTGTGGCAGTCTGCTGAGAGATGCCCCCATTTCCAACACCTTCCCGAGGATATTTGACTGTGGATGCAATCTGCTCGGCATACCAGGCCTTGGACATCAAAGTCCCACTTCTCGGGGGATGAAGGGGGGAGGGGGGCTTCCGATGGGAAACCCTTTGACGAAGGCCCATTGGAGGTTGATTGTGACTCCCCCTAGCGAGTGAGCCTTGTCTCATCAAAGACGTTTGTCCGATACGGGGATTCTGTGGGGACACCAACAAATTGGCCGTGTGTTAGAAGCAGAAGCAGCAGGCCACGTGAAAAAGGTACTTGTTTCTTGTGAGTCTTTCAGTGCGTGGCTTCGATTTTGAGAGAGATTGTGGAATTTTACGCACGATTTATGCTCCTAACGCCACCACACCTTCTAAAGCGCATTCGACCACAACTGCGTGCAGCACTTTATTCCTGTTGTATGACACGCCCACGGTAGAGATAACAAATACCCTGTCAGTTCTGCCATCTATCGTTTAGTTAATGAGCGCCGTCACTTATTGTGCCAGTTGTTTTGTTTGTAATTTCGGAGGTGAATAAAAACGAGATTCCCGATCTGGTGTCCACGATTTTTGGATCGCGGTTGGCAACCCCCAAGGAGTGATTCCCCCGCCCCCCCCCCCCACCCATTGGCCCCCCTCTCCCTTCCTACTAATGTGTGTGTGTTATTCCGGAGACAAAACAGCGGACGCACCGGTCTGTTTTTCTCCGCCACTGTTTGTAAAGTCACACCAGTGACAGTTCCCGGGAGGGACTGGTGTCGGGAGCATGGCGGCCCACCCATCGCGGGACAGGAAGAAGAAACCGCATCCTGTGGGGGTGTCCCTCCCTCCCTGGCCTGTTCGGGATCATCCTCCACATACACATCCGGTTTTTTTTTCATTTGCCTATTCTGGATCAGCCCGGCGGTACAGACAGGATTCAACAATCCTGAATTTTGTTGCTAAATACATGCACTCCCCCCCCCCCCTCATACGTGGCCTCTTTCCCCTCTTCTCGTCTCTTGTCTTCTCGTCTCTGGTCTTCTTGTTTTCTACCTGACACCCATATCCCAATCCTGGATCGCCCAGCAGGCAGGCAGGCAGGCTGGCAGGCTGGTTGGCTGGCTGGCATCCCGGCACGAAACTCGGGATATTCATGCAGAAGCCGTTTCTACGGGGGGGGGGGGATTGTGGGATTTCTAGAGCAGTAACACCGCAGGCCGACTGCGAGGGCATGGCGCCAGTAAAGCCGAGACGCTGGTGTCGCTTTCACGTAAACACCATGCGTTGTTTTAACATTTGCTCAAGATCAGGCGCCGACGTCAAGATGGCGTTCTATCATTAGTGGACGCTCCCTCCAGTAAAAGCTCCGTTGACTGCTGACGCCGAGACTTGTATCGGGCTCCGGGCATTTCTTACACCCATTGGTCGCCGTTTATTCCACCTTGCCACCTTTATATAGGTATTTTTAATATATTGAAGTATACCGACGCTTCTAATATGTTTGTTGGTCGTTACGCGGCTTTCTCGGTTGACTTGGTGATGGTGCAGATGATGACGTAATAATGATTTTGGATTGGTCATTTCCTGGTTTCACAATGACTGAATCGATTTGAATCAGATATTGGTATGTCTTCCTTACATCATTCCCCTCTCGTGCATATAATATCTCTTCTCCGTCCGGCTTCACAGCTCATGTCGCGTCTCATATTCATGACGTGAACCTGTTTAATTGATCTTATCCCATAGTTTTTCTCTTCCATTCATTTAATCCTGCTCATCGCAGGCGTTATTTGTTTTGCCCATGAGTACACAAAATCATTTGATTTCGTCTTTCAACGTTTGCCTCCCTCCTTCACTCCCCCTCCCTCCCTCTTTCCCTCCCCCCCCCCCTCCTTCCCTCCCTTCGTCTCTCCCTGCTTCGCTCCCTCCCTCTCTCCCTTCCTTCCTCTCTCCCTCCTTCGCTCCCTCCCACTCTCGCTCCCTCCCTCCCTCCCGCCCTGCCTGTCTCCCTCCCCCCCTGCCTCTCTCCCTCCCCCCCCCTCCCCCCTTCCCTCCTTCACCCCCCCGCTCATTCTCCGTTACCGTACCCTCTCCTGGGTTCGCGTCTTGCCGCCATGGAGAGGACCAGGTGTATTACCTACCCCACCCTCCTCTTACTACTATGGGGTCTGTAAGTAGTTTATTGGTTTGCACCAGACATGGGCTTCCTTCCGTCCCTGTCGACGTCGACGGCGGCGCCTGCAAGCGTTCCATATGTACGAACGCCTTCCAGGATGACCTCACTGGTCAAGTATTTACCAGCTCACCCCCACCCGCCACCCACCCCTCCATCCCCAACTCTCCCTCCCCTCCCTCCCCTCCCTCCCTCCCTTCTCCAGTGCCTAAATTGCCTCAATGGCCAATTTTGTGGTTTGACTTTATGCTGATGGGTTGTTTTAAAATGAGGACGCGTCTCGAAAATCTATTACCTTGTTTCATTGCTTCCGGCGTCTGTATGAAATGCACTTTCTTCTCAGTTTGGGTTGAATTTGTGTACTTTCTTTTCTGATGTGGTTCTATATCATTCTTTGCCATACCTTCTCTCTCCTACCCCTATAATACGATTACCCCAGCGTATCTTCAGAATATCTTACCAATACGTATTTTACATACTGGACAGTTTGTATAACTCCCAAATGTTGGGATATTTACCGTTCTCCCAGACACGTATGCAAATCAGTTTTCGCCCCATGTTGCGCCGACCAAGGCCGACCTTGGGGATGGTGAAACGCACCCCCGAAATGGGGCAAGGTCATACGATGCCTCGTTTCGGCTGTTGAACGGCCGGTCATTAAACTGTAAATGGGCGCAATTCAAAAGCCATCCCATGATCACTTTACGGTCGTATTTCCATTCATATTCTGGCTTTGAAACAGACAGTGCATTAAACATGTAACCTTTGCGAGTAAATTCCTTACAAGTTGAAGGTCATCAGTGTCACTGTATTCCATGGAAGGCATTCATACCCCCGCCCTTTCGCCCCTCCCCCTCAGCCCCCCACCCCCCACCCCCCACACAGACACACATACGTTTACTGCTCTACTCCAAAAAACAAAACCCATTTGGCTTGACGGTGCTTCTTGCCGAATCAGAACCTGGTCGGAATGAAGGTCCTATTGATGCTAGCCCCTCCGTTGTTGTCTCAGCTCATTATCTACAATGGTTTACGCGGCCGTTGAGTTGTCGGGCCGCGAGTTGTCGACTTCAGGATTGGTCTGATTAGCCGTGCTGGTGGCGAATCCGTTACGAGGGAGGCCACCTACGGAGGAGGTCCATGGGTGGTCCGTTTCCCGGTGGCAAGAAAAAGAAATCCACCCAACAAAACCAGAAAAATCAGACAAAACATACCAAAACTGTTGGCATATTATCACCTGGTTATGATGGCGATATTGCCAATACTTCTTGAAATGCTTAAGAAGTACGCGCCCTAGCGCCACGGTGGGCCAAGTGGGGGGGAGGGTGGGGGGGGGGCGTGGAGCGGGCGGGCGTCTCCTGGTGGCAGAAGTGGGTGGTCGATGACGGAGGAGGTGTCCCGCGGGGTTGTAAAACAAGGGGCCTGAGGAGAAATAAATGATGCCATATTAAATCATGAGGTTCGTCTAGCACGTCGACGTCTGTCGTCCCGCCAACGGCAGCAGTGTTATGGCTTTCTTATCGCTCGAGATGCGACCGATTAGGCCCGCTACACACAGGCAAGGGTGTTTCGTTATCTATTAGTATTATGAGTCTGCCACCTTTGCAGAAATAATTGGCTTTATATTCGTTTTTTTTCTGTCGTTTTGCAGATATTTCTTCGTTGTGATGACGGTTTTAGTCGCCATTGGGCTCCTTAATGGACTGATATTTCTTCCCGTTCTCTTGTCTGTGATTGGTCCGGCGGCCGAGGTAAGTACATGCACCATGTGGTGACCTGTTTAACAAATGGATTATGTTTAAGTATTAATGCATTGTTAGCTGTTGCTTATGATGAAGTGACATCCCTTTACCCATGTGACAAAAATCACTGCATTTCATTTAATCTTTTTGAATGGTTTATTAAACAGTGTATGAATAAGTGTATAATATTTTAATTAAATAAACCGCATCTCTACAATCATGGCGGACCGCCATTGCGCCGTCCAAAAAATGTGCCCCCAACTTCTTACCAATGTTTTTCTTCTTACACCATCCAGGTGGTCCCTGCAGATAAATCTGACTACCTCCCCCCGCCGACCCCCGAGCCCAGCCCCCCGCCCGCCCGGCGGTCGTCGCGGAGCCACCACGGGTCACGGTCGGGCGGCCGCCGCCAGCCCTTCCCCCGCATGCCTTCCGACATCTCCTTGACAACCATCACCGAGGAGCCGAGTACCCAGTATTCCTCGCGCGAGTCGCAATCCATCGCCGTGCGCGTTCAACCGGAAGTGGTCGTGCAGACGACGACAATGCCGGAAGGTGGCACCACCAATATCATCAACATCAACACGGGTTCCTGCAGCCATTCGGCACCACGTGGCGCCCACAACGTGAGTACCCGGCATGCTTTGCGCGGTGGTATAATCACCAAATACACACACCAGGTGGCTACACAGGTCGCGTTAATGATATGTAAAAAAACAGTCTATCGCGGATGCTGTAATAAGGTGGTAATAAGTAAGTCCCACTAGATCTGCTTAGTAAACTGTTATATGGGAATAATATTAATGCATAGGAATATTTGTATATATGAGTGAATACAAATATTTACCATGTTTTCGTTCGTGTTGGTTGCAGTCAAGTCCGCCCAGCTCGGACTCCTCCAGTCCGCCTGCCAAACGGAGGCACGTCACCACGGTCAAGGCCACCGCCAGGGTCAAGGTCGAAGTTCACACGCCAAGTGAGAAATTAGATTATTTTCTTTCTCAAGCGATTGGGGACTGATCTATCCGACTGTTGCAAGGGAAAAAACAAGCGGTGATAAAGTGAAGTAGCTACATACAGAAATATGTGAGAAATAACATTATACGCTCTATAGGTGTGCGCTGATCTTTCAAGGATTGTCATACTGAAATACCTAAAATACGTTTGATCTTATTGATAGTATGGTTCCCATTTTAGTGCGATCGAAAGAATTATTTATAATAAGCATCATTATAGTTCGCTGTGATGACATTGGCATTGATCGTCTTCCAGGTTCAGTTGACACAGACGTAGATTACAAATGGCGGAAGAGAAAGTGTCAAGATGTCGAAGCGCGTCAGACAAGAGACGAAGCAGAAGATGTAGTAGAGGAGGAGGAGGAAGAAGACTACGAAGAAGAAACAGAAGATGGCGAAAGTGGTTCCAGCTTCTACTCAGATACGGAATCCAGTGGCAAGTCATAGCAGGTAAATAGAAATGAGTTTGTACATATTAGTTTATACCAGTATGCCTGCCGTAGGTCGAAAACTACTTAAAACATTGCTTTATTTCAACAATTGTTATTTACATAGATTACTCAAATTGCAACATCAATGAATGTTATGGTAAATATATGAAGAATTGTGCTAAACACACTATGACAGAAGTAGCTCTTGATTTGTTATTCGCAGATACAACAAAGCCTCAGATGATTATCAATCTGCTAAGTTGCGTCTCGTATATGTCTCTTAAAGTTAATCGTTTTGGGATGAAGTTGGTCGAATAGTATTATATTTGTATATTGGACTGATTCTGAAATCTACTTCATTGTGTTGTGTTTGTGTTTGTTTCAGGCCTCGACGTGTCGTGTAAAGTATGACTCTGCTGCTGGGGAAGCCGCTGTGGTGCTACTGAAATTAACAAGTTAATTTCATGTATATCGTGTACATTTCATATCGAAATCATCTTTGTATATTTAATATTTTGTGTATAAAATATCAGAGGCATGTAGGTTGTTGAATAATTATGTTCTTTATAAAGAAATGTGTTTTTTTTAAGTTAATTTAAAAATGAAGAAACTGGTATTAGTATAAAACGCATAAACCTCACGAGTGGGATGAATGTCTTGTGCGACTGTGCGTGTGGCAGGCTATGGGAAATGAACACGTGCGTGTGTGTGTGTGTTAACTTAAAGTTTCCTTATATCGGCGTGTATTGTGTCCTCAGCGCGCAAGGTCAGGCAATAGGTCGACATTATTTAGTCTGTGAAACTCGAGCAGCTGTTGGTTATATTACATGTGATACTTTCGATCAGTAGGTTTATGTATTATTTCTAGAAGAATAGCTCCGTTAATTAACTTCTCGAATCATTTTTTATTTTATCTGTTCCAATATATCTCACAGATATATTATAGTATCGATAAACAACGCGCCAGTGCTATACCAAAGCGTTTTAAAATATCTTAAGTACATAATAATATGATAAAATACTGTGCCAGTAGCTTCCACGGTAGTAATTTCCACTGTGTCCCAGGATGGCTAATGTTCGCTCTTCCTGTATCTAATTTAGCGGTTTAATTGCAGAAATTGCGACACATGTGAAAGCACATGTAGATATACCTATAGATCAGTTGTGCTGAGTGATGAGATATTGTTAAAAGGTTCCAGGGGCATTAACGATGATATCGTGCCGTTCACAGGTGTCTAGCGCCACGTGCCTAGTGCTGTCAGTCTGATAAATCGCGTCTAGCGCAACGTGTCTACAGAAACTCGTCGGGTGCCACTCGTCTAGCGCAACGCAACTATCGCGTCGCGTTTAGTCCAACGCGTCTAGCGCAACGCGTCTAGCGCAACGTTATCGTGCGTACTACAAGTGACTTGGAGGTATGGTGCGTACTACAAGTGACTTGGAGGTGTCGTACGTACTACCAGTGACTTGGAGGTATGGTGCGTACTACAAGTGACTTGGAGGTGTCGTACGTACTACCAGTGACTTGGAGGTATCGTGCATACTACAAGTGACTTGGAGGTGTCGTACGTACTACAAGTGACTTGGAGGTATGGTGCGTACTACAAGTGTCTTGTTTTCGACTTGCGCCAGCTGTTAGTGAGTGTATACAATCATAAACCGTCCTTTCTCTGCTATTCATTCGTGGAGTCTGTCAAGCCATCAGCATTAATATCTTGGCTACAGCAGAATGTAGGTCTTTGCCTGTATATGATTTGATATGAACAGGTATGACATACGATGAGATGTCTCCTTAAAGCTGAATTGTCGGAATCGAAATGTGTCCATAATATGTTCATTTTACATAAATAATTGAGGACATTATGTTAAAAATATATGTGTGTTTCAAATCAATCCCTTCGCCACATTTAATAGCGGACAGTTTTTTTGTTCTTAAATTATTACAGATTGGACGGTAAATAGTGTGCATATGGCGATTATTTTATGTCAGGGTTTGTCTAAAGGCGCACACGAAGTGACGTACCGATCGGTCTCGCATGTTAATAACATGTGAACAGATGTATCATTAGAGCTCAAAGTCTCCATATCTAAGTACGTGTACCATTCATCGGTAAATGGTTGTCATTATAATCATAAAGGTGCCTTTGCAAGTATTGTTTAGGAAAACAACTGTGTCAATTGAAACGATACCAATTCAGTAGACATTCTAATATGCAGATATGCCTGCTTGCATAAGCCTTGGAGGAGCTTTTATTTATAAAGTTTTCCCTGTGTAATTTGTTTATTTGTATCGCCGTAAACTAGTTTGAGTTGCGTGTAATCTCAGGGGAGCAAACTGTTTTGTGTCTACGGTTGAAATGAAGCTTAAAAGACAATGTAAATGCATAATTCTTTCGTTATTTGGTCTCGCCACCATCTTGGAAATATAAAAGGGCGTAGATAAAATAGGATTATTGTACTTTAATGCGTACAATGCGTCTCTATCGAATCGATATCCAATCCGTACAAAGATGCGAAGATAACGACTTGTTATCCAAACTCCCAAATATTGGATTATTCATTGCCCACTATTCAAGAACGAGTTACTTGGCCAGCTTCGTACAGACTGTTGTTGACATATGTATATCTATATATAAACTCTGGAGCGAATGACTGGGCAATTCAGTAAAAATCGATTACGGGGTACAAGAAAGGTGTTTGGATGAAGAAGGATGATGTACAGATGACTGCGCTCTTACCAAATGTGTTAAATGCATGGATGAATCTGGTGATGAAGACATTTGGTTGGAAGGGTTGTGTGAGAGAGACAAGCGGCGTCTGGTCGTTGACTGTATACGTACATTTCATTGTCTGTATATCATCATCCACCTCTTATAGCTGTTTGACAATGATGCCGCGGTGGTTCAAAGAAAGGGGCATTGGTTATGTTCTGTGATACAGAGTCAGCTTATTTCACCCATACCCATTAAAGTACCTACTAACAACGATGAGAGCGCGCCAATGCATGCACTTCAACGTTCAATCAGACGTAAAGGGTAATCTCACTAGTAAGGTGATTGGTGGTTACACATGTTTAATTTATGAATGAATTCATTCTCCTATTATTTTTCACTCACACGACAGGCATACGCCGCAAAGAGTAACGAGTCTTGTGTACAGTAGTAATGCATCATCCATGCCGTTAGAACGGTATACCAAAGGCCCATTGATCCGTGTTTTGCCCTTTTTTGTCGGTTCGGTCGGGACTTCCGGTCCGTAGCGGGCACTGCCCGGCTTGTCTGTGATATTGGTGAGCGTGATTCCGAGTGGAGAGGAGACCTCGTAGCGGGGGAGGTTTCCTAGCCTGAAGTCCCAGAAGAGCAGCTAAAATCAATCTAAAGGTTGGAAGACACGCTTGCTCGTTGAAGCACATATGAATTTTAAATTGTACAAGTTATTATGGGTCGGCATGTGACAACTACCTCGCACTCGAGGTTCGATTTTGACCGTGGGGGTAGGTAGCTCGTGAAGCCTTTTTTGTGGCGGGAAGGGGTGGGGGGGGGGGGGGGCGTATGGGGTCGGGGTTGCTTTTGTACTTTTATTATTTTCGACTTTGTAAGGAAAACTTCCGCAGATTAGCGTAAGCCATTGCCCAAAACTTAATGTCCAAAAACTATCGCGACGAGTCAGTGAAAGTTCGCAAAAAGGACAAAAAGTTTTATTTTTATGAAGAGCCAAGCGTTACTTTAAACATCCGCAGTTTGGCGATAGCAGAAGATAATTTAAGATAGGTGAAGAGACAGAGAGGGAGCGAAGGAGAGACAGAATAGTGAGTAGGGCAACCCGAAAAATGACACCGCACGGAGCTTCTGAAAAACTTACTGAAACTAGTTTTTTTCTCTCGACGGGTTGGCATTATGTAAAAGGAATGCTTCTATCCATTTAATGTAAAGTGGCGTCACTCGAAAGTCTGTTGTGTAGACCTTTACGATATCTTCTCGCCGTAGTTTTACCACCGCTGACGTTATGTACCACTGCTGTGTACAATTTGATAAGATGTATAACAGTATCTCTGCAGTATTGTAAAAAAAAATCGCGTAAAATTATAACACAATGGTTGTATGTTATTGTCATCAGTTTTTTGCAGTCTGTACTTGTAGACACCTGACCAGTAAACGTAAAATTACTGGATTGAGTTGATAATAAAATGAAAAATTTAATAGCATTTGCCAGTGTTCGTTGTTTTTATGATCTACTAGAATGGTTTTTGTTTCAGCAGCGATACAAAATCTTAACGTTACAGACGCCACACATATCTGTCGTTGATTCTAACTTCATTCATTTGTGTATGCCCCGTTAACGCTAGTGTAGAGTCACGACATTTACAACGGAAACATATTGATATATCTTACAGGCAACTAGATACGCTGAGAAAGATTGACACTGGTTAAAGGTCATGCATCGAATCCCGAAGAGTTAGGGAGAGAAATCTCGAATCTCTGAGATGGGAACTGCTCAAGACTAGGCGCGAAAGTAACAACTTCAAAGGTGATATTGCGAATATCGAGGAATTTTCACAGACTGCTATAACTGATCGATGTTAGGAGGGTAGGGTCTTCGCGTTGAACCAAGATTTATACGGATAACGATCCTCAAAAGTGCCAACAATTAATCGAGAATCTCCCAAGAATTCCTAGATGTCAATGGCGGAGATAGGAAATGGCATTCCCCTCCTCTCTTGACAATGCATGCAGACATACACATCTATATACCAACATGTCGTTACCACAAAACAGGCGGAAATCCTACTAATAAATAAACATGAGCTTTTATCATCATCGACCTTCGGGCTACTGCTGGATGCCACTACTGCTTGTTGTTCACGGAAAAGATAAATAGCGACACGCGACAAAAGCATATTTGAAAAATCGACATTCGACATTGACCCTCAAATTCCGACACTGAGGATCTGAAAAAGCCACCTCGACACTTTAGAAAAAAAACACGACACTGACACAAAAGAAACACGGACGTTGTGAAAAATCGACATTCGATACTGAGAATTTTGAAAAAAGCGACACTGGACACTGTACGACCCCCCCCGTCTCCACACTTGCAGACCCCTATTCACAGCGTCAGTCTCCGCTGACTCCCTCCTCAAAACAATATTTATGTGGGCGTGTCGGGTGTTGAAATAACACAGGATCGAAGCTAGTTTGATGGGGGAAAGATTTACAAGCATGTATGGTAGGATAAGCCAATAAAATGTTCATTGACGGTTAAAAAAAAGGGAAAAAACACTGATTATTACAGATTGAAATGAAACAGGAAAATATAAGCGTCCACCTTGTTCTGACTCTGACCGGAAGCGGGAAGAGCTAGTCCCCGATAGGTTTATATATAATGTAGAACTAAAAACCTTGAGACATATAGTTCGACCGTACGATGATGACAGATAATCGACTACCCCCCATAAATACGTTTTAACGTTGCAAAAACTTCTTTTGCGCCTGTGTTGCTAGAAGGACCCCACAACGCGTTGACAAACGATGGTCCTTAAACGCCGGGAGCCTTGTAAGTCACTTCAGGCGTTCTTTGGTTGCTGCCAGCGAGTTACCATATGTGACCCCCATGAACACTGAGGTCGACAACAATTGAGACTGGTCTGCTCCCATGTTATGTCTGGACGCGCCCCGCCTCTATAAACAACGGTTTCTGCCTGTAGGTGACGCAGATGTCACAAATACCAACGGAGACGCACATAAAACTCCACTATGGGGTTTCTATTTTATAACACAAAGACATTAGCGGGGTGAGGAATTTCCCCTTTGATCATATCTATAGTGTCTCAGATACTTGTGAAGAATGCCGCCATTTGCTTCCAAAACTAGTCCTGGCACCGCCATGTCAGGGCTAAGAGAACTCGATTGCAATTGGCTCGCTCATCGTGGCCGGCGATTGTGATTGGCTAGTGTAATGAATATTAATGAACATTCCGAGCAACACAAAGTCGTTGAGTTAGCTGGCATTAGATATATCGCAATGTATATGCCATGACGATGATAATTGTGTTTTGAGACTATGAACATTCTAACTACAAGTAGATTTGTATTATAAGGGGTCTGGAACGGGGGATCCATGCAGAGTCCAGTGTCGGGTTTTCTAAATTTTCAGTGTCGAATATCGTTTCGTGTCGCTTCTTTTTCTCTAAAATGCCACAATCTGTGTCGATGTCAGTTTAGCCTTAATTGTGTGGCATAAAAAAACGGCTTAAAATACCAATTCATATACCATACATAACTACGACGTCGCCCGCTAGAGGGAAGCAAAACTCTACCCAACTCTGAAAGTGGCATAAATGGAGCGGTGCAACATGCAATCATCGACCTTTCTGGGTATTTCAGCATTTAAAACATATTGTATGGGGGGAGGATTCTAGGGCGAGTTCGGATATGCGACCGGAGTAATCGGCGCAGATATTTGGAGCATGCGCACTCATACTTTCCGCTTATGTGCGGATCAAGATAAACCGAACGCAAAATCCGCGGTCCGCGTGAATGTTGCACTTGCCGAACCGCACAAGTCATGAAGATCGTTTAACAGTGCCATAAAATAATTTAACGGATACCTTTGTGTTCATTATTTTATTCTCGTTGTTATAATATTATTTACAGATTTTGTGCAGGTCAAAATACTACTTTATATATATATATAACGTATTGTGGGGCCTGGACGCCATGTTGGAAATCCTCGTCATCCTCCTCTTGGTGGGGAGTAAGGTCCGGGAGTAAAATGTACCACGTGACCGCGCTATCGGGCCACATTCTCCGCGTTCGGTAATGCACTCCTCGGAGTCCGGCTACTCCGCTCGCATACCCGAACTCACCCCGTGAGTGTAGAGGGTGAAGCTTTGAAGCTGAATAAGGATGTCTGCTAACTTTTCCTTTCCTATCTTTTTTTTCCTTTTCAGTTGCTTTCCAGGCACATATTATCTTTTGGTGTTTTGCTCTTTCCATCTACCAAAGCATATCATTATCAAGCTAGGTAGGTTCAAGTAAACATATGGTGACAAGTTGCGCCCTCTGACGGGAGATTAGGTTCAAGCGGCCCGTCAACGTACTTACACCGCGTAGTGATCTGGCTGGTTTGTGTTTAAACATTAAGTTTGTTGAAGCAAACGCTTTAATCAAATGGGTCTAATTATCTTAATCAAACCTTCTTTGTGTGTGTAGTTAACTGGAAACGGATAACAAAACTTTATTGGTTGATTTTAATTAGTATTCTTTTCTCGAAATGAGGTTCAATAACACTTATAGTTATAGGCACTGTGATTATCAGCAGCAGTATTAGCATCTATCCTTGTCCACCTAGTGGATCGGTGAAGTCTGGTCAATGATGAACGTGTCGCTCACCAGCGGTCGGTTGTTTCAGCTGGCTGTCGTGCATGATGTATATCGCTATATCAGCCGCATCTCTAGTCATGGGGTGCCATCCTAATATTAGGATTTGGGTGGGGGTCTCGATCCCTGGTGTAGAGGATAGCGCACTGGGCCTAACTCGGGGCATGCTGCATCCATCCCCTTCCCGGCAGGTTCTTTTGGCCAACTTTATTTTGCCTTTGTGTGCACAAAAAAGGCTAAAGACACCAATTAAATTTCATTTCAATTTGGGTGGATTGAACTCCTCGACAGATGGGCGAAAGTAGGGGGTGGGTGGGGAGGGTAGAGTGTGATTTGCAAAAGAAACAGGCAGACCCCCCCCACCCCCCCTCATCCTGGTGGAGAGTTAATTAATGACAGAAGTGGATATCGAGCTGAGGAAGGCTATTGTATAGTATATGCATGCTGCGGACAATCGTACTTGCTGGATGATGGCTACGCACTCTTCATCTTGTCTGGAGATGTATGTCAGCATATGTAAATTAGAAGTTAACTACATTTACGACACCAACACCTTCAAAGACGAATGTCAACGCTGTAAAGCTTTGCACCCAAATTGTAATGTCGCTCTATGAAGTTCATAAGACGGTTCATGCTTTTGATATTACAACACTTCTGTAATATCAATATTACATTCTGCAGAACCTGCATCGAGGTGGATCACCGCCATGAAAAGAACTAACAAGTAAACAAATCTGGATCCACGCTATGGAATACTTTGTCGAAGATTCTTGCCGAAGAACAACAAAACACCCAAAACAGGACATCACGGATTACTAGCAATTGCATAATTGAACTTTAAGAAGTCAATGTGCGTCCATGTAAGAAACAAAAGAGGGCGGGGGGGGGGGGGGCAAGGAGGCGCGGGGGGGGGGGGGAGGGTTCCCAGATCACGAAGAATAAATTTCTTTATTCCCATGTCACGATGAATTAAAAGTAGAACTCTCCGCATGCAATGGAAGAGGCGGATACACGATACTAAATTGACGATTTTCCCTTTTCATGGTTATTTAATATTATAATTCCCAATTCACGATTAATGAAAATGCTTGATCAAGGCGGTCGGCTAATACCCCATTCCCAGTTCACGAAGAATTATTTTCCTCATTACCAGTTCACGTTGAAATGAAAAGCTCAATCCCGAGGAACGCAAATACCGCTTGCCCCCCGCCGCCCAACAAAAAGAGGTCGGCCATTAATTATACGCCAGAACTACAAACAGCTGGCGTCGGTAGAAGATTCTTACTCGTTAATTTTGAATGCCAAAAGCTCGACAACGGTGTTTTGTTTGGCTTAACGTTCGTGACCAACGACTGGTGGGCAGAGGGCAACTGGAATTTTACATTGTTCCAGTCTGGCGTCTTGTTACCGATCGAGAAGCATGATAGCAGAGAATATCTCAGCAGTATGACATTTTTTCTCAAACTGTATGTGTATTTCTATCTGATAATCTGTTAATCCAGTTTCGAGTCCAACCTACGTGATGAGAACGTTTTCATGTATATTACAGCTATGTACAACGTCTTCGTCAACATATTAATATGTTATAATAACGATATAATACATCTGTAATTTTGCATTACATTATTAGATGGAGAAAGTATCCATTTTAGCATAGAATGATATATATTATAGTACATGAACTTTTCGTTGTGGAAACTCAGTTCGCTATATTATTAAATGAACAAAGCAACTATGTTATATAATCTAACACTTTAACATATTATAACACTTTAACAAAGCATAACACTTTAACAAAGCATAACACTTTCAACATAATATAACACTGTACCATTGTATAACAATTTTAACATAGTATAACGCTTTTAACATATAAAATAGTGTGGTACTTTAACATAGTAAAACAGTATTTGGCCATCACCAAAATCCATGAAGTGCAACTGACTTACCATGCAATAAGCCTTTTCTGTTGTATTTATTCGTTTTGTTCTTTTTTGCTGTGAATTTTATCTAGTCTAGCTGATATGGGAAAGATATGTAAAATTTTGTATCAGCTCTGCAGCCTTGCTTCTGCTGCTGTTAATTTGTTTAATGTTATTCCCTTTGGGTGTTGTATAAGCTTGTGGAACATCTATAACCGATTTAAGAGAACAATAAACCGATTCAATTCAATTCAATGTTAACTCTAATATAATGTGATATACTATATTTAACTTCGCCGTGGAAACATTATGTACAGTTGTGTTTCGGAACTTCTTTCGGCTTACATTCACTTCTGCTCTTATTGCTTTCATTTCTTTTGGTCTATCTCCGCCAAGGCAAGCCAAGCGCCAAGGGCCATCTCCTGCTCGACTCGCTTCACTGAAGGATGTTCTTATCGGGCATTCACTCCTCATCCTATTTCGTGGTTTAGCAGTTTTTGTCCTTTATCCGCGCTCGCTTCCGGCTCTTTTTGCTTGACTCGCCAGCTTCGGTGTCAGCTATTGGGCAATAGAAACCAAGGTTACGCCGACGCTATCGGGGGTCTTCGACCATGGAGCAGTAAAAGGTGACATGAAAACGATTCATTGCTCGCCACAGGTTGAAAAAAAAGATCATTTAAACGACGGAGAGGAAGGTAGTTTCTATGCGGTTCTATTGGGTTCGGCCTATTAGGATGCTGTCACATATATCACATTTAAGGAGGAAAGAGGCTTTCTAAGAGCTCCTCAACGTCATAAAACTTCGGGATAGTGTTTGGGAGGGTAGGGGAGCGGAAAGGGGGGAGGGGGCAAAGGGAAGGGGGTCGGAGGGTTTTGGTGGGGAGGGGCAGGAGGAGGGGGTTGTTCGTGGGGGGTGGTGACTCGGAAAAGCGGGGCAACTATGAAGGTATAAAGCATTCTCGATGTAGGGGGCGCTGAAATATCTCCCTCGCCGGAAATTGTCCCCGGAAGCTAGGCGCAGAGGTGACGCAACTTACATTTGACACCCGGGGAGAAGATCCCCTTCCGCTTTCGTCACGTGATAAGCCACCACAATGGATGACAATAGCTGGCGCCAAGGAAACAGTTGCCTGGTAACAGTTTATTCAGTCTGGATTGGCTTTACGTCCGTGGCAGGACGTGTTCCTTCGACCTTTACGGTTTAAAAACATCGCATCCGTACTCGGGAACACCCTCCGATAGTCGTTTATGCTTAATGGTTCCGCCTACCCCCGGGGGTTTCTGCAGATAGCCAAGGGTTTGAATGCCTAACACAAGACGTAAATGTTCCTAGATATGCGTGTGAGTGTGCCAAGAAAGCACGCTGGTAAATTGTGTACATATCTCTTAGCGTACCGGACCACTGCATGCAACGCCTATCGCAGAAAGCGTTCACCGGTATTATGGGTTAACCCATTGTTGCACCGTATCTCCTAACTTATACCACGCCTGTTATATTATGCTATATTATGATTTGTTCAACCTCACGCAAGGAGCTATTACCCATTAAGAACGATTCCAATCACGTAAAAGTTTCAGAAAAAAAGAGGAAAAGCAGACAAACCTCCCACCACCATGAAGATAACGCTGCCACGGTGGCACGAGGAAAAGTCCTGAGGCCAGAAAACGCTATCTGTTTATCGACGGTCTACTCGGTTGCCTGTTGGCGAAACAGCAACGGGAAGCTCCGGTTGTGCCACCCAGGATGAACCTCTCATGTTGATTTGGGTTAAAGATTTCCCTGCAAACTGCGAAAGGAAACGCGAAAGAAAATCCTTATCATGAAACAGGACCGGGCTTTTAGAACTGAATTTAGGGCTAGACACAGCTGCGTTATGCTTTTAGCTTTTCACTTGAAGTTATTGACAAACACTAGTGTGTCATCACCGGAAAGCACTAACTGTTCGCTACCCAGGACCATTTTGATATCTATTCTGCCCGTACAGTGGGATATTTATTCCTCGTTTGGTTGTGGTCGGCGAATCACCGACCGCGTTATCGAACACGACATATTATCGCGTGAAGACGTAATTTATGCATAAATAATGACCTTTCATCCTTACCCGCTAGAATATTATTATAGGCCTACCCGCATAAAACAATTCGTAACTCAATCTTAATTTGTCTCCCTTGACGGGCGAGGGAGAGCACCATGCATGCAGGTATCTCGCACGTTTTACTTGCGCGCTTGGCTCGATTGTCGATTGATTCGCTAAATGTCCGTTTACCGGAAGACTAACGCGCCGAACGGTACATAACGTGCGATTGTGATGCAAAACGTTCCTTATTGCGGCCACACACGCCGCTGCCACCGCCACCCGCCGCCCAAAAAGTAGTTCTTTATTGGTGCCTACGTGTGCGCCTTACAGGCTTGTGTGCGTCCCCACGCTACCACCAACCATGCAGTGGCTTCGGCCTTGTTACCTGACCAACGGCATCCGCAACGGAAATATTGCTTACGCCCACTTTTCAGGTCCGAGTACTAAAACGCAAAACAACAAAAAACGTACTTCACAATGGAAGCTTTGGCGATGTGAATACCAATTGCGAATAAGTGAAGGAATGTGAAAAATGGAAAGCCTCTCAGAGGAAACTCTGTTTCCGTTCCTACACGTCGTAAAATAGACCAACCGCACCGCTTGCTGGTAGTCGTTATAGCCATCGCAGCGCCCTCTATGTGGGCGGCGGGGGAAATCTCAATCCGCGCAATCTCCAGTATCACTTCCTGCTTCATCCACTAGAGGGACTACGACGATAAGATTACTTTGTTGGTCTGAAGCCAACAGTGTGCGATGATTTTCTTTCCATTGTTACCGACCAGCTAGCTGTGGCATCCAACCGGAAAGGGAAATTGCGCTTCTGCTGTCATTGCCAGAAGTATGCCAGCTGGTGTAGGGGGAGGGGAACAGTAAGAGTTGGAAGGACCTAGGTTAAAGCCCCGCTTATCTGGCCGGGACGACCGTGATCTGATACAAATTTGATTAAAACAATAGTATTATCTCGAATTATAATGCGCTATGCTAAAAAGATGACATATTAAGTAAACCTGCTAAAAAATCATCTTTTTAATTATAGCGCATTTATTTCGTCCATATTTAACACTCACATATTCAGATAATATAACATGATAATATAAGACATTTCCAAGTCATGATGTAGGTTGCAAACGGCATGTATATGCGGCAGACAACGGTATTTCATGCATACGGTACATACATAAATGTAGTTTTGTCGCATATTAAGTGAGGGTGATTTCGATTTTGGGAAATTATGGAGGAAAAAAGCTGACATGGAATACCAAAAGGAGTATGGGTGTGGGTTGGGGTGGGGACACAATGGACACCCCCTGGATGGTTGGGTGGGGGAGGGTGGGGGGGGGGGGGGACACCACGGACACCGCCCGGATCCACTAGTCCGCCACATGGGCCACTGTAGTACCTGCCAGATGCGGCTTCTGGATTTCTAGGGATTTTTTAAAATCCTTCTCGATCGGCCGTCGCCACCCATGTAAACACCCCGGGTGGGCTGTCAATATGTACAGCACAACGGGTGAGCAGTCAAGTAGGCTGTCTTGGGGGGTCTTGCGGTGGGGGGGGGGGGTCTTGAGTGGAGGGGAAATGGAGGTGGGTATAAAGACGGAGATATCTTGTGTGTATTGCATTAGCCTTCAAAAATGTTTTCACCTCGAATTTTTTTTCGGTCTTTAGATTTCTTTTGGCATCTGTGTGACCTTGATTGCCTTCCTCAAATATTTACTCGTTTTATTCTTCCGTCATCCTGTACTGAATCATCATTCCGACATTTCCCTATGCATATGCGGGATAATGCGGCAAGATCCTCATTATCATCTTCATCCTGTCTGTATTCCTATCTCTGACGAGTAAAATCGAAGTTTTCGTGGACCGGATCCGCCTGTGCATTATATGCATTTGTATATATATACACATATATATATATATATACACATATATATATATATATATATATATATATATTCATATATATACAGACACAATCCTGCCCGGGCATCCTGCAGTGGAGCCCCCATCTGGCCGCATTGCACACCAGGCTCCTGGCGTAGGGCTGAGGCTGACGGAGGTAGAAGCCGGCGGCCTACGCCTATCTGGAGTAGTTTGTTTGTCTTTGCGGTAAATCCCCCCAGGGTCAGTCCGATAAGTTCCACCGGCGGCCGGGGCGGCTACCTCGGGGCGAGATCTGCGCGAGAAGCGGAAGTATGTCACGAAAGAGGCCTGCAGCCAGCTCGCGTGAAGCGGGTTGGCGAGAAGAACGTTGACATAAGTTATAAACAATTAAATTATTGTTAGGTCTTGTTATATTATTATGCGAAATTTTAATACATTTTTGACGATTGCATGCAGTTATTTTGTTTCATTAAGGTGAAACGCATATTTCTCGCATATATCAAGGCATTTAGGTATTGCAATGATGCAATAGGTTAGTGAACTTTTAACGAGCGCTCGTTTCATGTTATCTATTATATAACAAATACGGGCAGGCTAAGTTCCAAGTCATTTGGCCGACGTCATATTATATCTGCAAATCTTGTTTGACGTCATTTTATATCTTACGTCGCGTTAACGTTTGACGTCATAGTATATCTAACGTTGCGTTAACGTTCAGCGTGACGGTATATCTTATTATATCAGATTCTTGCGGTGCAGAACGTCAAAATATATCTCGCGTGGTGTTAGCGTTTGACCGGAAGTCACTTGAAACATGTGTAACCTGATGCTATAAATTCTTGCTAGATATAAAGGATAACATAACAGTCTATTAGTTTATTTATAAATAATTGACATATATATTTCAATCAACAAGCTATTACTTTACCATATATGGCCTTTGACTTTTCAGATTGTTTGCGCCTGGCGTTTGCGCTTGCTAAAACACGGTTTAAGGAAGTTATTTAGATATTGCCCGTATAATAAAATAAGGGTATTTCACAGACGGTTAATAAATATTCTTCTTCGAACAGTGTAGGCATATGTATGCCCCTGGAGACATGGTTCGTCTCTCAACCATTTGTCGTGATAAGCGTGATTTTGCAAACCACCACTCAATAATTAAGAGGCAAACACTCACTGAAGCAGAACCCTTAAATCACAGACGGCCTAGGATCCCCACAACCTGTATTGGGAAACTAATGGCGGGGAACTACAGAAGCGAGGGCCCTGTAGAAAACGGTGAAAACCCACATCTGTGATGACTGAACCGGTCGCATGGACAAGTGGTTCCAGATTTCCTTTGCCGTGTACATCTGGCCAGGGCTACCACCCAAGTCGCCAGCTCGCTTCCTCTCACCCAGCCCTCCGCTCCCACCCCCTAGCACTACTCCCCCAGCCCTCCGCCCCTGCACCCTCTAGCAGCCCTCCCCCAGCCCTCCGCCCTTACACCTTCGCTCCCCCTGTCTCCACCCTCTGCTCCGCATGACCGTCAGTCTCCACGAAACATGCATGCGAATGAGCATGTCAATGCAAACGTTCATACGATAGACGTTATCCCTGTAATTAAACCAAGCGAGGCCCCTTAGTTTTCATCCACATGATTTTGTTGTCACGTTTTCTTTTCTATTCACCTGGTGTCTACTTGCTTGCTTGCTTTCTTGCCGGCTTACTTGCTTGTGCACCGGCAAAAGCAAGCAGATCCAGCTAGCCTTGCTATCCGGCGAAGCATTTCTTTTAACGCCCAAACACAAAAGTATAATTAGCCGGTGTAGATTTCCCTCGTCGAGTGCGATGAAACCTACAAGGCGTTCTTTGTCCCAATGCACCCCCAGTTATCATTTAACCTTTTGTGCATAAGCGACGGTCCCGCGCGCTCCCCTACGTTAAGCGAATACACACACACTCACTCACACACAAACACACATATATACATAAATATATATATATATATATATATATATATATATATATATATATATATATATATATGGCCATGCCTATGTATGTATAAGACCTCCACATATCCCCACGTCGGGGCAAAGAATTGCGATGCAGCTAAATGGTTAAATTTTGCAAGCAATTAATCATTCCTGAATGGTCCGTGGAGAATTTTACATCAACAGCGTAGGAGAAGAAATAAAGGAAGTCTGAAGAGGGGTAAAAACTCACGCCGTCAGCACTTTTCCGTCGCTCAGCAAGTTTTAGAGAGAAGCCAACCGTGTGTGTGTGTGTGTGTGTGTGTGTGGTGTTTCAAGCCCATTTGCTTCACCAAGGTTGCGCTCAACTTCAATCACGCGTTTTCACGCGATTTCGTAACAGACTCAAATTAACGGTGACTTTAACTGCTGGACTATTTTGTGGAAGGACGTACCGGGACTGTCGGTGTATAAAATTACCGCCCTGCAGCGTGACACCTGCTGTATGTTACCCTTCTTCGAATGTCCTGGGCTCAGAAAACTCTTCCCAGTCGTGATCAAGTCGTAAGAAAAAAACGAGCGATTAATGGAAGTAAATATGCCGATATGGTTCTCGGCTAAGCGTGAACACTTCATGTTTTACTATGATAAATTACAGGCTTTCTATGTAATTGCAGGTATACAATGCAACTGCTATGTATTTATTATCCGATGTAGTATACAGTATTGACCCTGTATCTAGATGTATCCCCTTTACATGTGTTATATTGTGCTATATTGAATGATTTGTCAAGAAAAACTAATAAAACCCAAAACATGGGAAACGCAACATAGTGCTTATATCCTGTACCGTGGAAACGGTTGCTAAGATCTGGCGTGGCCTTGAGGGCAGCTTACACGCTACATAGATTACCAAAAGGAACCTATCGTGCTAACCTTAACATCATTACCCTAGGCAATCTCTCACTGATATTCACTTCAACTAGAATACCGTATGCAACCTAGTCACTCCAACTAGAACACCGTAGGCAACCTCTCGTACTCACTCGTATTAGATTACCGTAGGCAACCTCTCTTTCTCTCTAACTAGATTGCCACAGACCTCTCGTGTTTATTTATCTAACTAGATTACCGTACGCAACATATCGTACTCACTCCTGTGGACTAGGAACTAGATTTGTTTACAGACAGGCTGTCGTAGAAAATTGTACGGGATTCCGTTCAGGAAAACCAGCCAAACAAGTCATTCTATGTTTTTTTAGAATGAATAGGAGTCTACGTAAATACTAGAAAGACATAGATCACGTAGATACGAGGAGCATTTGTGGAAATATGACGAGGCTGGTCATAAGATTTCTGACCGCCTTAAAGACCTTTCCAGGCAAGAACTGCCGACACAGATGGAATTGAATAGAAACATTATCTCATATTTATCATCACGTGCTCAAAAAACTGACTGCCTTCAAGCCGGAAGGGGGTGCCCAAGTCTCACAATTTGCCGGTACAACGAGAGCGTTATGACAATGTGAGGTTCACTCAGCCACACCGCCAACAAACGACGGACTTCTTTATCGCGGTGTTCACAGAACTTTGCGTGCGTTATGACAACACGCGAGTGCAAACTGCATCTATATTTTTCTACATTTGTTCACGGCGCAGGGCCGTATTCATAATCGCCACTTAGGCTACGCCACTAGACTTAGCGCTAAGTGGAAGATTTGTTGAGCGATTATCGGGTTCAAAATACATAACCAGTAAACCAAGGGGTGGATTTTCTGAATGGGTGCTAAAATTATATCGAAGAGGATTTCGTTATCATGAGTACCACCGCAATGTGCCAGTCAGGCTAAAACTAAAATGCACTTTTCGTGCGTAACTTACGAGGGGATTATGAATACGGCCGCCCGCTCGACTTTGCAACACCAAAAAAATTCTGCCGCACAGATTGCTTTCTTGTAAATGCTGCTGGCAGTTTCGTCAATAGACACAGTGTCTCATATATATCATCTCGTGCTCAAGAAACGGACTGCCTCCAAGCCGGACGGGGGTGGGGGGGGGGGGGAGGGAGGGGTCCCAAGAGTACCTCTTTCATGTATACATCAAATAGAGTACTTGCCAAACAACCCATACAACTGAATAACTAAACACACATTTGGGTTAGGTTCAGGCATTTAATTCCACAGTTCTGTTTCAGATATTCGAATGTAAATGCTTCACATGTCAGAGGATAAATAATATTAACCAAAATCTCAGTCCTATCCGTTTCGTTCGTGGAATGTCTTTAAATCGCACATTTGATAATGTTTTCACTAATGTATTTCGCTGAAATCGGCAAATCGAAATAAGTACCATCCGTGGAAAAAAGACTTTTTCTTAATTTATCGTATATCGTATTTTACATATAATTATATACTTGAGATATAATTACTGATACAGTAAATAATTATGCCATTATTATGCCATCTCCAAGACTTCCTGTCCAGTATATTATGAAAACAAATGCCGTTGCAGCTGTAAATTCTAGAAAAAGATAACTATTTAGAGTGAGACATCCAATCACTTCCACATATAAGGTCACTGAGGCTGAGGTATAATAATCGGAACAGATATGCACAATAACTCACACATCATCACATCGTCTTGATTGCCGTTCAAGTGATTGTGATGATCAAACACGTGTAGAAGAGTTCCAAATGCATAACGTACAGTAATAATGATATTAAGCATGGATCGACGTACATACATCCGACGTCGGTACGCAGAAATACCTGGTCCCCCGTTTCCCCACCCCCATGGGTGACCTGGGTCCCCGTTTCCCCACCCCCATGGGTGACCTGGGTCCCCGTTTCCCCACCCATGGGTGGTGACCTGTGTCCCCGTTTCCCCATCCCCATGGGTGACCTGGGTCCCCGTTTCCTCATCCCCATGGGTCACCTGGGTCCCCGTTTCCCCATCCCCATGGGTGGTGACCTGGATCCCCGTTCTCTCATCCTAGTGGGTGATAGATTACATCGTAGCAGGAAAGAGACAGATGGGGTGGGAGGGAGAAAGCGAGCGGGCCTATCACAGTTTAGGCTGCTGCTGCTGCTGCTGCTGCTGCTGCTGTGGCGGAGCAGTGGTGGACAGCCCCTTGCTGATGAGGAAGGCCTCCTGGTTCGGCTCACGACCCAGGAAGTTCTTCAGCATGTCATCGGCATCCTATTGGAAATAAACAACGAGCAAACAACGTAGACAAAGTCATGGGGAATAAACAGTTTGCAGGAGATGAAAGTGCAGCGTAATTGAGACATGTCCCGTCCAAGGATTCTGCACCCAGCTTAGCGACTATACAGATCCATCATTTCATTAAATAGAGAAATTCTGGTACAGACTATCCCTCTAGTAGTAGATCTAGTACAATGTTCATGACGTATGAATGACCAGGAACAGACAAATAACGACCCCTCTCCCTTCTGAGACACACAATGACCTTGACCTGCCAGCTAGCGAGCCCTCACGCCCCTGAGACAAACAATGACCTTGAACTACCACCTAGCGAGCCCTCTTGCCCCTGAGACACACAATGACCTTGACCTGCCAGTGAGCGAGCCCTCTCCCCTCTGAGACACACAATGACCTTGAACAGCCAGCTAGCGAGCCCTCTCCCCTCTGAGACACAAAATGACCTTGACCTGCCAGCCTGAGAGCCCTCTCCCCTCTCAGACACACAATGACCTTGACCTGCCAGCTAGCGTGGCCTCACGCCCCTGAGACACAATGACCATGACCTGCCAGCTAGTGAGCCCTCCGAGACACACAATGACCTTGACCCGCCAGCTGGCGAGCCCTCTGTCTCCCCTCTGAGACACAATGACCTTGACCTGCCAGCTGACGAGCCCTCTGTCTCCCCTCTGAGACACACAATGACCTTGACCTGCCAGGTAGCGAGCCCTCTGTCTCCCATCTCAGATACACAATGACCATGACCTTCCAGCTAGTAACCCCCCCTGTCTCCCCTCTCACACCCAATGACCTTGAACTGCCAGCTAGCGACTCCTCCCTGTCTCGTCTCTCAGACACACAACGACCTTGACCGACTTACGAGCGAGCCTCCCGGCTGGAGGATGTACTTCCGGTAGTCCATGCCGACCTTCGGGCTCATGACGCCCTCCTTGAGGAAGCGAGACACAAACATGTCGGCGCTGAACACCTCGCTCCACTGGAGGCAAACAAACGGCGGGAGTAAAGACACGTGGCCGATAGCCGGGCCTATTGCTGTAGAGCACATATTACTGTTATTATTATTATTATTATTATTATTATTATTAGTAGTAGTAGTAGTATTATTAGGTTTCTACAGCGCCAAATCCGTGAATCCGTTCAAAGACGCTGTACATCGAAAGTAAACCGGGTAATTTAGATAATATACCTCCTTATCTTTACACATGTTATAGGTAGCTCACTGAAATAAAAAGTATATGCATGACACTAATAACCTTCATCAATAATTTTGTGAACAAGTAAGTTTTCAAGCCCTGTTTAAACTGATTTAATGTATCAAGCGAGCGAGGGTCGCTTGGCAGGGCGTTCCACAACATTGGAGCATTGACAACAAAGGCACCGTCTGCCAAGTGTTTTACAATATATACGTACTAGTAACACAGAGTGAGGTAGCATTTCATGGCTTGCACTTAATACCTTTTTTTGGTACACCTATTTATTTATACTAAGCGAACACAAACACAGAAAGTGTTTGATGGCTTGTAATCAACGTACGTCCTTGGGCTTGACGCTTCATTCATAGCAAAAACGACACAATGGATCAGGTTCATTTATAGCATAGCCTGTTGAATTTTAAGCATGTGAACGAAACAAGAGTTGGGTGATATATAGGGTTCAATTATATTCCCTCAATACTCTGCTTGGCCAATGTGCAGATTAGTTTTACACTTCCGTCTCTCCACATATAACAAACATGAGGTTACAGACGTGTGGATTACTGGTTGGTTGGTTAGTTGGTTATTCAGGACGCTTTAACCACTTTTGGTCATATCGCGTCAATGGGAGAAGGAAGGGAGAGTGGAGCCACGTCCCCGGGGTTAACCCCCTACTCTTTACGAAGAAAGACATGGGATCTTTATCCTGCGACCCAGCAGGGCTCGAACCACCGACCCACGTGTCGTTAGGCTCTCAGGTGACCAGAGCACTCAATGCGAGCGCTCTAACCCACTGAGCTATCGGGGCGGCCCCTGTGGTTACTGACCAGATATCCGTAGTACTGGGCGTCGTAGCCCCCGGCCAGATGGCCGAAGGAGGCCGGCATGTTGGTGCCCGGGGTGGAGGTGATGCCCAGGATCTGGTTGGACAGCTCGGAAAACACAGCCGCCGTGTCAGCCTGAAGAATAGGGATTCATGTTTCAGGCCACTTTTGTGGACACATAAGATAAGTCGGGCCAAGAAGCTCATGGGGCAAGGAGACCATAGAAGTAGCGTAGCACGGTTCGAGAGTATCTCACGCACGACCAGGGCAGGTCCAACATGGAAAAAATAATCACTATATATTTATTTATTTATTTATATTCATAAACATATATATATAATATTATTATATTAGAAACACAACAATAATGTGGGTAAAAAAAATTCTGAATCAAATTCGGGCTTCAGGTCTTATATTTGCCGTTACTTTCATTTCCGCGAAAAGTATACTTAATATCTGCGCCAACATTTTCTCAGTCGTCGTGCATTAATTAACATACCATTATCTAGTGGGCGTATCTTGCTTATGTCCTAACTGAGAAGAACCCGTTCACCACGGAAGACCAGCACACCACACTCCCATTCACAGACCCCCACTGTAGCCCACTCACCACCACACCACTACCACACCTACCATGTACCACTCCGACACTGTGCGGGTGTCAGCCCTCTGGCCTAGTAGGTAGCGCATTGGACTACTGTCGAATGCGCTCTGCTGGGCCAGCCTTAGCGCAGCCGGTGCGTGGTTCGAACCTCACCGGAGGCTTGGCCCAAGGCGTCCCCATTTCAACGCGCAGTTCACGGTAGCATCCTCTACCCAACCTATTAAATCCAATCTCAGATAAAAAATCCCGACCATACACTTACACCATGGAGCACTACTCGGCCAAGCGATATATTACAATACAAATCTCAACCCCTCAGTTTTCTAAGGCGATCCAGCTTTCACCAACCTTGAGCTGGGTGTGAATGGTCTGGTCAAAGGTGCCCAGCAGGATCTGGCGCAGGTTAAACACGCCGGCGTTGGCCGTTCTGGATTTGATCAGCGGCTCCAGCAGGTCATCCGGAATGGCAGAGCCGTCCTTGTAGTGTCCGCACATGCGCAGTAGCGACTCCTTCTGCCAGACCCAGTTCTCCAACATCTGGGAGGGCGCCTCCACGAAGTCTCGTTCCACGCTGGTCCCGCTGGGAGAGGAACGAGAGTTGAGGGGTAAACAACGACCCTTCGACCAGGGTGGCTCTCCCAGACACAGGCGGGGGTTCGAACCCACAACCGGGTGGTCAGGAATCTAGTACGCCACCCCTCGACCAGGGCGGCTCTCCCAGACACAGGCGGGGTTCGAACCCACAACCAGGTGGTCAGAAATCTAACACGCCACCCCTCGACCAGGGTGGCTCTCCCAGACACAGGCGGGGTTCGAACCCACAACCGAGTGGCCAGGAATCTAATACGCCACCCCTCGACCAGGGTGGCTCTCCCAGACACAGGCGGGGTTCGAACCCACAACCGGGTGGTCAGGAATCTAGTACGCCACCCCTCGACCAGGGCGGCTCTCCCAGACACAGGCGGGGGTTCGAACCCACAACCGGGTGGTCAGGAATCTAGTACGCCACCCCTCGACCAGGGTGGCTCTCCCAGACACAGGTGGGGTTCGAACCCACAACCGGGTGGTCAGGAATCTAGTACGCCACCCCTCGACCAGGGCGGCTCTCCCAGACACAGGCGGGGTTCGAACCCACAACCGGGTGGTCAGGAATCTAATACGCCACCCCTCGACCAGGGTGGCTCTCCCAGACACAGGCGGGGTTCGAACCCACAACCGGGTGGTCAGGAATCTAGTACGCCACCCCTCGACCAGGGCGGCTCTCCCAGACACAGGCGGGGTTCGAACCCACAACCGGGTGGTCAGGAATCTAGTACGCCACCCCTCGACCAGGGCGGCTCTCCCAGACACAGGCGGGGTTCGAACCCACAACCGGGTGGTCAGGAATCTAGTACGCCACCCCTCGACCAGGGCGGCTCACCCAGACACAGGTGGGGTTCGAACCCACAACCGGGTGGTCAGGAATCTAGTACGCCACCCCTCGACCAGGGTGGCTCTCCCAGACACAGGTGGGGTTCGAACCCACAACCGAGTGGTCAGGAATCTAGTACGCCACCCCTCGACCAGGGCGGCTCTCCCAGACACAGGCGGGGTTCGAACCCACAACCGGGTGGTCAGGAATCTAGTACGCCACCCCTCGACCAGGGCGGCTCTCCCAGACACAGGCGGGGTTCGAACCCACAACCGGGTGGTCAGGAATCTAGTACGCCACCCCTCGACCAGGGCGGCTCTCCCAGACACAGGCGGGGTTCGAACCCACAACCGGGTGGTCAGGAATCTAGTACGCCACCCCTCGACCAGGGCGGCTCTCCCAGACACAGGCGGGGTTCGAACCCACAACCGGGTGGTCAGGAATTTAGTACGCCACCCCTCGACCAGGGTGGCTCTCCCAGACACAGGCGGGGTTCGAACCCATAACCGGGTGGTCAGGAATCTAGTACGCCACCCCTCGACCAGGGCGGCTCTCCCAGACACAGGCGGGGTTCGAACCCACAACCGGGTGGTCAGGACTCTAGTACGCCACCCCTCGACCAGGGTGGCTCTCCCAGACACAGGCGGGGTTCGAACCCACAACCGGGTGGTCAGGAATCTAGTACGCCACCCCTCGACCAGGGCGGCTCTCCCAGACACAGGCGGGTTTCGAACCCACAACCGGGTGGTCAGGAATCTAGTACGCCACCCTTCGATCACAGAGGCTCCCCACCGTACGGGAAGCATAGACAACAGTGTCTTTACATGGTTTCACTGTTGTAAACCGCCATACGAATTAGGCCAAGGTCAAGGCAGTGATGTCACACTCACCTAAACATGGAGAAGTCAGCCAGGGCACAGATCTGGTGCATCACGTGACCAAACTCGTGGAAGTAGGTCTCAACCTGACGGAACAATGAGGATACACGTGGTGGTAACTAGGCAACCAAGTGAGCCACGTCACCATGACGTCATCAGCGGTTTGTCAGCAATGACAGGTCAAGGCTTCTAGCCACTATCTTGATACATAAATTTATCAATTTATCGCCATAATTTAACAGGTGAGCAGAACTCTCCCAAGAATAACACCACTATGATGCAAACTAAGTCGGTTTTGATAAATACTAGAGACTTTACATGGAAACAGTTACGACTATCTTGACTTGTGTAATAATATAGCATTGAATACAAGAAATCAGGGATACACAGGCACATAGACTTCGGGTTTTAATTCAGGGGAGCGTTTCAATGAGAGGTAAGAACGCATAAGCGTTACACATCAATGAATAGCGTGCAACTATTTTTCTGCAATATGTTTCCAGCCCATTTTTCCCCAAATTACTGTCTGCAATATATAGGTGATGTACAGGATGTACGCGATCTTAGCGTCTCCTGAGCATTAACGACGTCTAACCTCATCGTGGGTCAGCAGGGACGGAGCGTCACTGGTTGGCTTGGTGAAGTTGGCAACCATGGCAGCCACCGACACCTGACGACCACCGCTGGCCAGCTTACACCCGGGCTGCAATACAACATGGCGGGTCTGCTTGATCGACGTCTAGTCAATAACTTCAGGGCGATTAATATCTCTAATGGGCGATAGTACGAAGCTTTTACCTCCTCCTTTAATGAAAAAACTTTACTATATGAGCACCCACAATGTATATTAAAAACCAACCGGTATATATATGCATTATATTATTATTTCGAGAGAACTGAATCTGGGCTGATTTACAAAGAATAATTTAAATAATATTACTAACGGGTAGGTTAAGAGGCACTAAGAAAAAATTTATAATATTATTATGCATCTGTTGATAAGATGTGAAACACATTACTAAAGAATAACATGTTTCCGTTTTAAGCCAATTTTAAGATATGAAACATTAAGGAATAAACTATTTCCGTTTTAAGCCATTGTTATGCACATGAAGGTTAAACAGGACCAATGATCCTCTCAGGGATAGTGACACAAGATTGGATAAAAATGACCCAGATACAGCCCTGAAACATGCCTCTCATGGCACGCTCGGTAAACCGGAGCGACAGACTCACCAAGCGTGCCCAGAGAGGCATGTGTCAGGGCTGGCCGCCCAGATACACGTGCCACGACCGAGCCACACGGTTGTACACGTGCCACCAATAGTCACGTGGTGCATCCTTGGTGTCAGACGCCAGCCCGGCTTACCTGGAGCCCGAAGCACGCAGCGTGGCCGTACTTGCCCTCACGGGGGAATAGATCCAGGTAGAAGTACCCCAGCAGGTCCCCAGAGTCCCTATCATTCACACTGTACTGTAAAGGTGAAGGTATGACATGTAAATGCACAGGAGGCATCGTTACAAGGTGCGATGAGAAATCATGACACTTACAGGCCCATTTAGCGTGTCAGCGGCACGTGGTTCATTGCGCTCGAAGAGCAAGTGCAGGCAAATCTACCGGACAACTCAATATATAATTCTACAATATTGAGCGATTTGATATAATAAACACAAAAATAGTAGGTTTTACAACACATTGAGCTTGTAAAGCCACATAAATATAGATTGCAACAAGATAAGTAAATAACTTACCAGCGTGACGTCTGCCTGCCACACTTTGGCATCCGGAATCTGCTCGAACTTCAAACTTAGCAATTCCTGTAATGAACGTAAAGACGTATCAGTCAAAATCACACAGGAAAACTTCTTTCCCACACAATAATATTTAGTCTAATTTATCAACTTCTTTTGCTTTATGCATTATCATTCACTACAGACCATTAGACAACGGCATTGCGATACGAACAACATTTAAATTAGAACATATTCTTTGTTAACATGCACATAACATGTAGTTAAAACGGGTTTTCAGCGACACTGAATTACTCCAATTCCATGCATGGCAAAATTTATAGGCATATATATTCTTCTTCGTTAACCCTCCAATAAATGTCAAGCGGGCCCTTGATGACGACCAATAAACCACCTCATAGATGTCCAGCAGGCCCTTGGTGACGACCAATAACCCACCTGATAAATGTCCAGCAAGCCCTTGGTGACGACCAATAAACCACCTCATAGATGTCCAGCAGGCCCTTGGTGACGACAGTTCACCCACCTGACAGATGTCCAGCAGGCCCTTGGTGACGACAGTTCACCCACCTGACAGATGTCCAGCAGGCCCTTGGTGACGACAGTTCACCCACCTGATAGATGTCCAGCAGCCCCTTGGTGACGACCTCGAGGGGGAAGTATTCCTTGATCTTGTTCTGGTCCACAGAATATTGTTTCTCCTCCACTCGAGTCATGTAATAGCGAAAGTCCCACATGTTGATCTTCCCGTCAAACTCCAGGTTGTACTTCTCACACTGCAGGGTACACGCCACCAATGGAAAATGAAATTAATGAGTGTTTTAGTCAGCCAGCTTTCTGGCATTACTAGAATGGTATCCTAAATCACATTTGTGCATTTACATAGAAATACATGAACGATACGTATGTTGAAAGCCAAAACTATTATCTATACTCATTTTCATTAACTTACCGGTATGTGGTAAAATTTAATATTATTATGACAATTATTTCTTTTGATCGATAACCAACCATGCTTCACTATCCCTTCACCCCTAACGATGAAGTTGCAATACATGAGAACGAGTCACAAATAAGGCTAGTAAAAAACGTAGGATCCCAATGATATTGTTACCTCTTCTTTCTTGTATTCTAGGAAGAGCTGCATTTCCTGTTGCTTGAGCAGTTGGAGTTTCTTGGTGAGTTCGGACAGGAAGTCCTGGACCCTCTCTGGGGTTTTCGCCATCCTCATGTCCAACACGAAGGCAGCGTGGGTGGGGAAGCCAAGCAGGTCGGCCTCCTGTAGGGTGGGGGCGGGGCAGGACACGACACACAGTCAGCACCAATAACCCATAATCTTGGCACATTCATCACGTAAGGTATGACATGTAAATGCAGATGAGGCACTGTTACCAGAGCACGAGAATTGATGGATGGGCCATATTTGCCTGCTTGTTATTTCTTTATTACTAAATATTTCTCCATAATCAGGAACATAATACAAGCAGGATGGGTCAATTTATGAATCACACAAACACACATCATGGATACAACAACTGGACATTATATAAAACATCAGCGTCACGTGCATTTTTACTTGTAATAATTTTACCATGGCATTGATATATATTAATTAATTTCGACTAAGTATTTGAAATTTTATTTTACAAAATTAGATATATATCTTATACCGGTACGTTATATGGTAGCATTAAATCACCTTTTGCCGAAGTTCAACCAGCTCTTCCAAAATAGGAGTGTTCTCCTTGGTACATCTGATATATGAAAACAGAAACTTGCATCAATAAGTGAAATACAATAGTACATAAAGTAAGTGTCGAGCTAGAATAATTAGAGATGGGTTCTGCTATATCCAATTGATCCAAAAATCAGAATTAGGACTTTTACCTGACCATGACAATGTTTTCATGCGGTGTCGTGCATCCACAGCGGGTAGACACATGATCAGTAAGCTATCAACCAACAGGATAGGGATTGCATGCTACCTGGCGTTGAAGGCGGTCTCCATACGTCGCCGCGTATCGGGATTGCGGCAGAACTTCCCGCAGGGGAAGTAGTGAGGGTACTTGAGGGTCACCTTTCGCTTGCTTCCATCTTCAGTCTACAAATGGCAGGAAATAGCGGTGTTTCAGGGCCAGCTTTGGAAGCTCATGTATGCTACATTGCGCCTAGAAACCACACGGAACAATGGAATCAGGTTGGATGAAATTTGTCCTAGATGACTAGTTACTGAGTATATGTTGCGTACCAATACTGCAGCGATTCACGTATTTTAACTATCTGTGGCATTAATGCCAAAGAACCACCTGCAACTGTTATTGTACATATATAGCATAATCGAACCTTGTCCAAACTCTTCAGGAAATCATCGGGAACACCAACTACAAGTAAAGTAAAGCAAATATAGAATATCATGATGAAAAATTGCACATGGCATTGCTCCAAAGTGTCACATGTAGCCATAAAAAGAATACTATTCAGAATTTACTCTAATATGTAGATATCCGCATCACGAGAAAATACCAACATTTAGGAAATCTATACTTTCTGAAATTAATGGTTTATTACTCAAATATGGAATACATGTACTGCACTCACCCAGCTCCTCATCAGTAAACTCCAGAACAGTGTTTTCCTCATTCAGGTTTGTGCTGAAGTCTATGCACAAGTCACTCATCTTCTTCTTGATGTCCTTCACTTTGTCCTGCACATCCTTCGCAAGGTGAAGCCCTATGCAATGGAAATAATACTAAGTCTCCCCACAAGTTTAAATGTAAAAAATGCAGATGTAAAAAAAATATCTTTAAGATTAACAAAAACATTATCCATGATGCAGGAGAAAAAGATTGGTCATAGCCAGGGATCATGGTCAAGTAAAAGTTGATATATTATGCACCAGTCCTGAGCTATCACAGTATTAGGCTACAATAAAATGTTCAAATATCACACTATCAAAATCAAAACAACAACTTGGCTGTGGCAGACAACTCCTAAGGAGATGGAGACTCCATATCTTCAATCTTGCCTCAAGCCCAAACTTACCATTCCTTTTCCCCTTTTTGATGAGCCTCTCCATATATCTTTGGGCTTCTGGTTCCAAGCTGCCACTCACAGCTTTCTCAACAGCCAGAAGATTATCAAAGACATCTTGTCTCATGCTAAAGAGAAAATAATGGTTGACAGTTAATTTTTTTCTTGCAGAAAAACATAAGTATTATATTTGTCCTAATCCCAAGATTATAAGGCCAATACAATATAAACCACCCAATGAGGAAATCAAAACTTGAAACTACCTGGTAATCAAAGTGCTATCAAGCTTCAGATACCATTCAACCTAGAAGAAGTTGACAGTAGTCTTTCCAAATTCCCACAGTAAGCTGTATTTTTACTTCAGCCCAACATCTAGGAACAGGACAAGATGGCCAATTTAGGAGATGTACAAAGATGGAGGTGATGTGGTGGGTGGTTGCACAAAGCGACAAGTAGTAATTGTGCATAGAAATGGGTTGTTTGGTGGGAGCTAGTGTTAACATAAAATATACTAAGATTGAGACGCAAAAATGTACATGTTTGCAATAGATTTAAAGCTGCTCATACAGCAATTATCTTATATCATATTGTTTTTACAAATGTTCTTATTTATATTGACTCACCTCATCTCAACATCGAACTCAGAAAGTTTCTTATCTGCAGCAACGCTTGAGTCCCTCATAGTCTTGTCTGGAGAAACATGTTGGAAGAAGTCCAACAGGTTTCTGTTGGTATTATATTCAGTATTATCCTCTGCCAAGGCCTGGATCAAGAAATATATTATATACATATAATAGCAAATTATACAGTACTTGTTCATAATCATACACTCTGATTAAAATAAAATTTATTAGAAAGTTTCATATCCCAAAAAAGTTGATACTCTATATAAAAGATGTAATTATAAAGAAGAGCAATATATATATTTAATTAATATATTAGTTTCTTTATTATGCAAAATATCAATGATATATACCACTGGCTAGATCAAGAGTGGCATCCATAGAAACAATTATAACCAGCCTTGGTACCAGGTGTTAATAACAATTTAATGAGGACCAAACTATAAATTTAAAGGTAATATTTCATTAACTATAACAATATAAGAGACTGAATCATCTCATGTTTGGGTTGAATAGCTTATCTCTACATATAATAGCAATCGTCATCTCGAACAAGTTGAGGTTATTAAGACGAAACCATTAAGACTATAGAAACTAATAACTATCTCTATCAGAAGTATTAGCTGAAGTCAGTGAAGAGCTCCCACTGGAGTCGAGAATATTTAATTGTGTCAACTTTTTAACCATCAACGGATCAATGTCATATTTAAATACCTGTAACACATTGTCATATGTCACAGCGCCTGCTTTCAGAGACCCAATAGCATCATAAATAGCTTTAGACTTCTGCATGATTTCTTCCCCTTTGGTGGCAATGTCTTCAGGTGTGAGGTCCCATCTCATTTTGTTTCCTGGGCAGGCCATATTGTAAGCGGTCCAGTGAACTTTGCCGTCAAAATGAACAAATCGAAACTGTGTTTTATGAGTTATCAAGTGATTTGCTGTGCACTGTTTTAAAAGGAACAAGTTTCTCCCTGTCTGAACGTGTGTCTGCAGCCCACAGACTATACGACGAATGGGCAGAAAGCAGGAATTCATTGATTGAATTCCGAATAAAGCAGACAACACGACCGGCTCCTTTGGGGAATTGAACGATTCAATCTTCCGGGGGCTCATAATAACCTTTATGTATCGGAGGATTTTACGACCCTATATGTGCAAGGTCAAGGAAGCATATTACTTCCTTGCGTATATTGTTTTAAGTAAAAAACGTTGTGCCGGGCATGCTTGGGGCCAGACACCAGCCAAGATTCTGACCCCTCCCAGGGGCGTGTGAAAGAAATCTTGATGGGGGGGGGGGGGGGGGGGGCACAAAAACATTAAAAAAATACATGTAAAAACCCGAGACGTAGGTGACCGCGCGGTGCAAACAATTTGAAAGTGTGTGTGGGGGGGGGGGGGGGGGGTAAGGTCTATCTTAGAGTCTGAAAGGGAAGGGGGGTGCCCCAAAAGAGCACATAATTTGAAAAGGGGCGGGGGGTGCACAGATGTATCATAGGGTCTGGGGGGCAAGTGCCCTGGACACGCCCATATGCCTCCGTCATATGACGAATCGTCAACATCGGCACAAAATGATATGGGGAATCCAGTAGCTGTTTACCAACGCAGCTAATTGAATGTAGGTCAGCTTAGTCCATTAATTTTGACCGCCAATCCCGCTGCGTGTTCGAGTGCCAAAATCATAATGCACCCCCGGGATATAAACTCGCGGTACCATGTCACATTATCTTTGAATCGGGCAAACTTATTCGATAATTTCTCATCTGAAAGGGAAAGGGAAGTGGAGTAACAAATGTGCCTCACATGTTGGAGAGTTCACAGACTGTTGTGAGGTTACGGTAAACAAATAGAAATAACATCTAGTTTTAAAGTGTTTACGCTGTTTCATTTCTGCCTTAACTGGTAACATGCAGTGAATCTGAAAGGTTGCGTTAGCCGACGTTATGCAAGTTTAACGAGTCCATTGTAATATAGAGACGTGTTGGTGTAAGTTTGCTTTAATTTGATTTCCCCGATGACATTTTGTGACATTTCGTAACCGGCCCGGCAAATAATATTTCTGCGCTTCGTCCCGTCCTCGACTAGGCTGAAAATCAGACGATTGGCTGTGTGTTGTTGCTGGATTACTATTCATACCGTCTCGCCCAAATGACCCCAAGAATGTTGTGGAGTTTTATGTGGCCATGGCTATGGTTGCTTTCTATAGTTAATAATCAATAATCAATCAACTTAATTTAATTGTTTAAATTTAGGGCATAGAGTCTCATATGCTGGCTTTCATAATTATTTGCAATAAATTAAAAGGATGCCACCTTAGCCTGAAAACACCCAAGAACATAGCTCTGATGTCAAATCCACCACCAAGGTGAAGGTTTTGAATAGTACAACACTTTTCGGTGTAAAGTCCCTTTTAAAAGCTCCTTAAACAGTTAAAGTGTCTTGACTAATGTTTAAAATATTTACCTTTTTGCAATTTACAAAATATATTTTTCCTCCTGGTGCCTTTTCTGAAGTCGAATGCCAGCCAAATATACACTAACATGTGAAATATAAGCCATTTACTAGTTCATTTAGCGTATGCTGCCATGCTTGTTTTCTACATTAAAAAGTATTGTAATATGAATAGGCATTGCCTAAGTTGCGAGCTCACCCAAATTAGAAAATAATAAAGGCTTAGCTCTTAAAGCTGCTGTATCAAGTGCAGCAGCCAGCTGTCCTAATCTTATAGGTTTCTAGACAACTAGACCCAAAACCAACATGGGTATAGTTGGTTTGAGGTTGAGTTAGCTTGGGGTCGAGTTGGCTTGGGGTTGAGTAGGTGATGGGTCGGGCGTGTCGTGGGTCGAGTTGACTAGATACGTCTGATATCTGCTGTATTAGCTGAAGTAGTTTATATTCTTAAAGCTGCCGGTACTGAAATATCTTATTTAAGTTATAGAAATGATGTTTTTATCTATTTCTTTTAATTAAAAATAAGATGGATGGCTTAGTTGTTTAACGGTAATATTTGGGCTTAAAGTCATATATGCAGAGAAATACAAAAATAAGTAAGAATTAGTTGCTTGAGTCTATAATTAATCATATTAGATCTATTTTATGATAATTAATATCTTATTCATTTTTTATCCTTTTTTCCTTTTGCTAAAATTATATATAGGTTGATGAGATATTTTTAAATCAAGTTTATAGCTGGTCATAGATTTATAGCAATCTATACCTATCTATGTACCAGGTATACATTCATAAAATAGCTACACCCTTTCACAGAAAGTGCCCCAATATGGCAAAAAAAAATTGATGACAACATGTCCATAAATATTTCTATTTATATTAGAAGGACTTTAATAGATCTATATCATTTCTATTAAAACTATTTTCGGAGGTAACTCCTTCATGAAAAACATATTTTCATTGCCTGTTGTGACCTATCCATGAGAACAGATACTGAACAATTGCTAAATACACCATGAGTAAGCTTCTTGAACACTCACACCATGTCAGAAGTATGTTTTATCATCATCCTTCTTCTTCTACCATTCTAGCAATCTATAACATGTTTTATAGCATGCTTTATGCGGTTGTGACCTGTCCATGAGAACATATACTGAACTGTTGCTAAATACACCACGAGTAAGTTTCTTGAACACTCACCACATGTCAGAAGTACAATGTATGTTTTATCATCATCCATCTTCTTCTATCATCCTAGATCTATACAATTTGCTACCAATGTAATATTGGTATCTCTCACAAAAAAGGTTTTTAGAAAGTAAAGATAAAAAAAGATAACTAAACTGGGCATATGTTACCAAATTTCCAGTGTATAAGTCACACCCACCGATTTTGAGAAATTATTAGACTTGAGCCATAGATAAGTCGCACCAGTGTATAAGTAAAATGAAGTAAACTGACCAGATATGTTGCCTATTGCCTATTTACCGGTAGACACTTTTACATGCTAAACCCTGTTTATTATGTATACTTGGTATCTCTATTTGAAAGTAATACTGCTTGAGTAGGAGTAGTCCAGACAGTTTTCTGATCCTCAAAATGGTACACATTTGTGTTGCTTATCAATATGAACTACTAAAACCGTTGTTTCAGTAATTGTTGCCTTTTTTTATTAAACTTTTAATTCAATAATTGTTTTGTTTTTCTATTAAACTTTAAATCCAATAATTGTTTCCTTTTTTAGTAAACTTTTAATTCAATAATTGTTGCCTTTTTTATTAAACTTTTTATTAAATAATTGTTGCCTTTTTGATTAATATTTTAATTATTTGTCAGCAAGGGGATGTTGACAATACAAAGTACAACCATTTTTTGTGTGAATATACTCAAAGCTTGACATTTTAAGAGGGGCTGTTTAGTTTCGGGAAAAGGGATTTCATTCAATATTTGTTAAACTGTTGATATCCTATAGCTATATTTTTGCCAGTGATATGTTTAAATTTCATGCCCAAATAGACTGGATATGAAAATATTTGTATGTCCTATATTGTTTTGTGATGGTTATCTAGATCTATATTTGTCTGGCAGGGAAACCAGTTTTTGACATTTGGCATTGAAAATGATTGTATTGGGACAATTTTAAACTTAAAATGTTGCTTTAAGAGGAATAAAATATATAATTCTGCATTTGATTAAAAATCGTAATAATGGCATTAATTTAAATAAGTTATATAGATTAAAATCATTTGAAAATTAACAAAAATAGCACTGAAAAACAGCAATTTTTTCAAATCATAGATGAGTGATATGGTTGTGAATAAATCTGAATTATTCTGGGGTGTCAAAAGTAGGCAAAATGTGTCAAAAAAAGGAAATAGTAAGTCATGTGAACAATATATAATAAAATATTCTTAAAATATTTACAGTTTTGGTTTAAACTCCTGTTTAATTTTTCTCAATTAAACTCTTCAAATTATATATTTCAGGGGTGGAGGCATTTGAAATATAGGTTTGGAGTCTAGAAACCAGAATTAAATTGTTATATTTAAAAAGGCCAAAACTGCAGCTGAAATTTTGATGTCCTAGATATATGTGTCAGAATTAGGCAAAAGGTGTCAAATGTTAGGAAATAGTATAGATCTATGAACAATATATATCGGTAATAAAATATTTACAGTTTTTGTTTAAAATCCTATTTAATCTGTTGTCAAATAAACTCTTCAAATTAGAGCTATATATATTTCATGGGTGGAGGCATCTAAAATATAGGTTTGGAATCATAATAGAGACCAGAATTAAATTGTTATATTTAAAAAGGCAGCTGAAATTTGATGTCATATGGAAAATTTAGTATTTACCCTACCTACTTTTTAGTTTTACAGTCACAGACAGTAGTTTAAAGCCAAAGGCCCCAATTGGCCCAAAATAACTAAACATGATTCCAAAAACATCAAAGTAAAATCTGCATTCCAAATAGCAATAGGCCTACTTCTGTCAGGGTCACTGACACTGGTGTTGACCACAGCTATGCTTGTTCTTTCAACCAGTCCAGATTAATTTCATCAGACATTCTAGCCTCGGGAGACCCACTCTGGCGGAACAGAGTGGGTCTCCCGAGGCTACAGACATTCCTGTCTCCCTGACCATATCCATATGATATCTATGGCTAGCCTGAATGTTCAGACGTTACAGTTTGACAGTCTGATGCTTACTGTTGTCACAAGAACAAGTGTCAAGACTGTACCGTCTGAACATTCAGGCTAATCTATGACTATCTGACTTGTTTTAGCTTGGATTAAAACTTTAGTTCAAGATCAAAATTAGCCAAAGCTGTCAAGTTAGATGGTTTTATATCAAAATACCAACCTTCAATCTCAACAAAACGTACTGACAGTGACAAGTAGATGTCAACAAATCAAAGACTGAGTCAGTTATTTGTCTAATTTGACCAGGGGCAGTTTGACAGACCGACGCGAAGACGACACTCGACTTGGTCACTTGTCTGACTTAAAAAATTGACAACCAGGGGCTGAAATATTCATGAAAACTGTCATAGCAATCAGTTGAAATAAACAGATGACTTTCAAAAATAATACATACCTTGTCTAAATTTCTTATGACTTAGATCTATGCCAAACAGCAAAAACAAACAAAAGTTTGAGTCGAGTTTCGAACGCGTTCGCCAGGGTTCGCATTTTCCGGATGTTAGCATCAATGTCCCAACAGAGGGCGTTCCGCTAGTAGCCGGGAGAAATGGTGAATAAAAATGTAATCAATGTTTTATAGTTTTCATAATCATAATCCTTCATTATTCCGACAAATAAAGCAATAAAATTATAATTTTAGGCGTATATTCTGTTATATAGTCTGGAACTTTCTGAAATGGCTCCTATTATCGCCTTCATTCTCGGCCATGACGCGCGGCCGACGTTTTTTGAATCGTATAGTATGGCAATGTATGGCAAGCCAAACATATTTTATTTATTTTTAATTAATTTATTTATTTATTTTTAATTAATTTATTTATTTATTTTTAATTAATTAATTTTTTTATTTATTCATTTTTTCCCTTCGTATACGTTACCATAATAGCTCGCTAGAGCTCGCTAATATGAATAGGCATTGCCTAAGTTGCGAGCTCACCCAAATAAAAAAATAATAAAGGCCTAGCTCTTAAAGCTGCTGTATCAACGGCAGCAGCCAGCTGTCCTAATCTTATAGGTTTCTAGACAACTAGACTCAAAACCAACACAGGTATAGTTGGTTTGAGGTTGAGTTAGCTTGGGGTCTAGTTGGCTTGGGGTTGAGTAGGTGATGGGTCGGGCATGTCGTGGGTCGAGTTGACTAGATGCTGTCTTATATCTGCTGTATTAGCTGAAGTAGTTTATATTCTTAAAACTACCTGTACTGAAATATCTTATTTAAGTTATAGAACTGATATTTTTATCTATTTCTTTTAATTAAAAATAAGATGGATGGCTTAGTTGTTTAACGGTAATATTTGGGCTTAAAGTCATATATGCAGATAAAAATACAAAAATAAGTAGTTGCTTGAGTCTATAATTAATCATATTAGATCTATTTTATGATAATTAATATCTTATTCATTTTTTATCCTTTTTTCTATTTGCTAAAATTATATATAGGTTGATGAGATATTTTTAAATCAAGTTTATACCTGGTCATAGATTTATAGCAATCTATACCTATCTATGTACCAGGTATATGTTCCTAAAAAAGCTAAATATGCCCCAATATGGCCAACAAAAATTGATGACAACATGTCCATAAATATTTCTATTTATATTAGAAGGACTTTAATATATCTATATCATTTCTATTAAAACTATTTTCGGAGGTAACTCCTTCATGAAAAACATATTTTCATTGCCTGTTGTGACCTATCCATGAGAACAGATACTGAACAATTGCTAAATACACCATGAGTAAGCTTCTTGAACACTCACACCATGTCAGAAGCATGTTTTATCATCATCCTTCTTCTTCTACCATTCTAGCAATCTATAACATGTTTTATAGCAGGCTTTATGCGGTTGTGACCTGTCCATGAGAACATATACTAAACTGTTGCTAAATACACCACAAGTAAGTTTCTTGAACACCCACCACATGTCAGAAGTACAATGTATGTTTTATCATCATCCGTCTTCTTCTATCATCCTAGATCTATACAATTTGCTACCAATGTAATATTGGTATATCTCACAAAAAATGTTTTTAGAAAGTAAACATAAAAAAAGATAAGTAAACTGGGCATATGTTACCAAATTTCCAGTGTATAAGTCACACCCACCGATTTTGAGAAATTATTAGACTTGAGCCATAGATAAGTCGCACCAGTGTATAAGTAAAATGAAGTAAACTGACCATATGTTGCCTATCGCCTATTTACCGGTAGACACTTTTACATGCTAAACCCTGTTTATTATGTATACTTGGTATCTCTATTTGAAAGTAATACTGCTTGAGTAGGAGTAGTCCAGACAGTTTTCTGATCCTCAAAATGGTACACATTTGTGTTGCTTATCAATATGAACTACTAAAACCGTTGTTTCAGTAATTGTTGCCTTTTTTATTAAACTTTTAATTCAATAATTGTTGTTTTTTTCTATTAAACTTTAAATCCAATAATTGTTTCTTTTTCTATTAAACTTTAAATCCAATAATTGTTTCTATTTTTATTAATCTTTTAATTCAATAATTGTTGCCTTTTTTATTAAACTTTTTATTAAATAATTGTTGCCTTTTTGATTAATATTTTAATTATTTGTCAGCAAGGGGATGTTGACAATACAAAGTACAACCATTTTTTGTGTGAATATACTCAAAGCTTGACATTTTAAGAGGGGCTGTTTAGTTTCGGGAAAAGGGATTTCATTCAATATTTGTTAAACTGTTGATATCCTAGCTATATTTTTGCCAGTGATATGTTTAAATTTCATGCCCAAATAGACTGGAAGTGAAAATATTTGTATGTCCTATATTGTTTTGTGATGGTTATCTAGATCTATATGTGTCTGGCAGGGAAACCAGTTTTTGACATTTGACATGGAAAATGATTGTATTGGGACAATTTTAAACTTAAAATGTTGCTTTAAGGGGAATAAAATATATAATTCTGCATTTGATTAAAAATCGTAATAATGGCATTAATTTAAATAAGTTATATAGATTAAAATCATTTGAAAATTAACAAAAATAGCACTGAAAAACAGCTATTTTTTCAAATCATAGATGAGTGATATGGTTGTGAATAAATCTGAATTATCCTGGGGTGTCAAAAGTAGGCAAAATGTGTCAAAAAAAGGAAATAGTAAGTCATGTGAACGATATATAATAAAATATTCTTAAAATATTTACAGTTTTGGTTTTAACTCCTGTTTAATTTTTCTCAATTAAACTCTTCAAATTATATATTTCAGGGGTGGAGGCATTTGAAATATAGGTTTGGAGTCGAGAAACCAGAATTAAATTGTTCTATTTAAAAAGACAAAAACTGCAGCTGAAATTTTGATGTCCTAGATATATGTGTCAGAATTAGGCAAAAGGTGTCAAATGTTAGGAAATAGTATAGATCTATGAACAATATATACCGGTAATAAAATATTTACAGTTTTTGTTTAAAATCCTATTTAATCTGTCTCAAATAAACTCTTCAAATTAGAGCTATATATATTTCATGGGTGGAGGCATCTAAAATATAGGTTTGGAATCATAATAGAGACCAGAATTAAATTGTTATATTTAAAAAGGCAAAAACTGCAGCTGAAATTTGATGTCATATGGAAAATTTAGTGTTTACCCTACCTACTTTTTAGTTTTACAGTCACAGACAGTGGTTTAAAGCCAAAGGCCCCAATTGGCCCAAAATAACTCGGTATAAACATGATTCCAAAAACATCAAAGTAAAATCTGCATTCCAAATAGCAATAGGCCTACTTCTGTCAGGGTAGCCTGAAAGTTGAGACGCTACAATCCTGACACTTGTTCTTGGTGACTGTAGTCACCAAGAACAAGTGTCAGGACTGTAGCGCAGTCACCAAGAACAAGTGTCAGGACTGTAGCGTCTGAACTTTCAGGCTACTGTCAGGGTCACTGACACTGGTGTTGACCACAGCTATGCTTGTTCTTTCAACCAGTCCAGATTGATTTCATCAGACATTCCTGTCTCCCTGACCATATCCATATGATATCTATGGCTAGCCTGAATGTTCAGACGTTACAGTTTGACAGTCTGATGCTTACTGTTACACTTACAGTCACAAGAACAAGTGTCAAGACTGTACCGTCTGAACATTCGATTTCAGGCTAATCGATGACCATCTGACTTGTTTTAGCTTGGACTAAAACTTTAGAAGTTTAGTTCAAGATCAAAATTAGCCAAAGCTGTCAAGTTAGATGGTTTTATATCAAAATACCAACCTTCAATCTCAACAAAACGTACTGACAAGTAGACGTCAACAAATCAACGACTGAGTCAGTTATTTGTCTAATTTGACCAGGGTTGACAGTGACACGACAGTTTGACAGACCGACGCGAAGACGACACTCGACTTGGTCACTTATCTGACTTAAAAAATTGACAACCAGGGGCTGAAATATTCATGAAAACTGTCATAGCAATCAGTTGAAATAAACAGATGACTTTCAAAAATAATACACACCTCGTCTAAATTTCTTATCACTTAGATCTATGCCAAGCAGCAAAAACAAACAAAACTTTGAGTCGAGTTTCGAACGCGTTCGCCAGGGTTCGCATTTGCCGGATGTTAGCATCACTGTCCCAACAGAGGGCGTTCCGCTAGTAGCCGGGAGAAATGGTGAATAAAAATGTAATCAATGTTTTATAGTTTTCATAATCATAATCCTTCAATATTCAGACAAATAAAGCAATAAAATTATAATTTTAGGCGTATATTCTGTTATATAGTCTGGAACTTTCTGAAATGGCTCCTATTATCGCCTTCATTCTCGGCCATGACGCGCGGCCGACGTTTTTTGAATCGCATAGTATGGCAATGTATGGCAAGCCAAAAAAAAATTATTTATTTATTTATTTATTTTTAAATTTTTTATTTTTTTTTTCTCTTCGTATACGTTACCATAATAGCTCGCTAGAGCTCGCTAATATGAATAGGCATTGCCTAAGTTGCGAGCTCACCCAAATAAAAAAAAAATAAAGGCCTAGCTCTTAAAGCTGCTGTATCAACGGCAGCAGCCAGCTGTCCTAATCTTATAGGTTTCTAGACAACTAGACTCAAAACCAACACAGGTATAGTTGGTTTGAGGTTAAGTTAGCTTGGGGTCGAGTTGGCTTGGGGTTGAGTAGGTGATGGGTCGGGCATGTCGTGGGTCAAGTTGACTAGATGCTGTCTTATGTCTGCTGTATTAGCTGAAGTAGTTTATATTCTTAAAACTACCTGTACTGAAATATCTTATTTAAGTTATAGAACTGATATTTTTATCTATTTCTTTTAATTAAAAATAAGATGGATGGCTTAGTTGTTTAATGGTAATATTTGGGCTTAAAGTCATATATGCAGAGAAATACAAAAATAAGTAGTTGCTTGAGTCTATAATTAATCATATTAGATCTATTTTATGATAATTAATATCTTATTCATTTTTTTTCCTTTTGCTAAAATTATATATAGGTTGATGAGATATTTTTAAATCAAGTTTATACCTGGTCATAGATTTATAGCAATCTATACCTATCTATGTACCAGGTATATGTTCATAAAAAAGCTAAATATGCCCCAATATGGCCAACAAAAATTGATGACAACATGTCCATAAATATTTCTATTTATATTAGAAGGACTTTAATAGATCTATATCATTTCTATTAAAACTATTTTCGAAGGTAACTCCTTCATGAAAAACATATTTTCATTGCCTGTTGTGACCTATCCATGAGAACAGATACTGAACAATTGCTAAATACACCATGAGTAAGCTTCTTGAACACTCACACCATGTCAGAAGTATGTTTTATCATCATCCTTCTTCTTCTACCATTCTAGCAATCTATAACATGTTTTATAGCAGGCTTTATGCGGTTGTGACCTGTCCATGAGAACATATACTAAAAACTGTTGCTAAATACACCACGAGTAAGTTTCTTGAACATTCACCACATGTCAGAAGTACAATGTATGTTTTATCATCATCCGTCTTCTTCTATCATCCTAGATCTATACAATTTGCTACCAATGTAATATTGGTATCTCTCACAAAAAATGTTTTTAGAAAGTAAACATAAAAAAAGATAAGTAAACTGGGCATATGTTACCAAATTTCCAGTGTATAAGTCACACCCACCGATTTTGAGAAATTATTAGACTTGAGCCATAGATAAGTCGCACCAGTGTATAAGTAAAATGAAGTAAACTGACCATATGTTGCCTATTGCCTATTTACCGGTAGACACTTTTACATGCTAAACCCTGTTTATTATGTATACTTGGTATCTCTATTTGAAAGTAATACTGCTTGAGTAGGAGTAGTCCAGACAGTTTTCTGATCCTCAAAATGGTACACATTTGTGTTGCTTATCATAATGAGCTACTAAAACCGTTGTTTCAGTAATTGTTGCCTTTTTTATTAAACTTTTAATTCAATAATTGTTGTTTTTTTCTATTAAACTTTAAATCCAATAATTGTTTCCGTTTTTATTAAACTTTTAATTCAATAATTGTTGCCTTTTTTATTAAACTTTTTATTAAATAATTGTTGCCTTTTTGATTAATATTTTAATTATTTGTCAGCAAGGGGATGTTGACAATACAAAGTAAAACCATTTTTTGTGTGAATATACTCAAAGCTTGACATTTTAAGAGGGGCTGTTTAGTTTCGGGAAAAGGGATTTCATTCAATATTTGTTAAACTGTTGATATCCTAGCTATATTTTTGCCAGTGATATGTTTAAATTTCATGCCCAAATAGACTGGAAGTGAAAATATTTGTATGTCCTATATTGTTTTGTGATGGTTATCTAGATCTATATGTGTCTGGCAGGGAAACCAGTTTTTTGACATTTGACATGGAAAATGATTGTATTGGGACAATTTTAAACTTAAAATATTGCTTGAAGGGTAATAAAATATATAATTCTGCATTTAATTAAAAATCGTAATAATGGCATTAATTTAAATAAGTTATATAGATTAAAATCATTTGAAAATTAACAAAAATAGCCCTGAAAAACAGCTATTTTTTCAAATCATAGATGAGTGATATGGTTGTGAATAAATCTGAATTATCCTGGGGTGTCAAAAGTAGGCAAAATGTGTCAAAAAAAGGAAATAGTAAGTCATGTGAACGATATATAATAAAATATTCTTAAAATATTTACAGTTTTGGTTTTAACTCCTGTTTAATTTTTCTCAATTAAACTCTTCAAATTATATATTTCAGGGGTGGAGGCATTTGAAATATAGGTTTGGAGTCTAGAAACCAGAATTAAATTGTTATATTTAAAAAGACAAAAACTGCAGCTGAAATTTTGATGTCCTAGATATATGTGTCAGAATTAGGCAAAAGGTGTCAAATGTTAGGAAATAGTATAGATCTATGAACAATATATACCGGTAATAAAATATTTACAGTTTTTGTTTAAAATCCTATTTAATCTATCTCAAATAAACTCTTCAAATTAGAGCTATATATATTTCATGGGTGGAGGCATCTAAAATATAGGTTTGGAATCATAATAGAGACCAGAATTAAATTGTTATATTTAAAAAGGCAAAAACTGCAGCTGAAATTTGATGTCATATGGAAAATTTAGTGTTTACCCTACCTACTTTTTAGTTTTACAGTCACAGACAGTGGTTTAAAGCCAAAGGCCCCAATTGGCCCGAAATAACTAACTATAAACATGATTCCAAAAACATAAAAGTAAAATCTGCATTCCAAATAGCAATAGGCCTACTTCTGTCAGGGTAGCCTGAAAGTTCAGACGCTACAGTCCTGACACTTGTTCTTGGTGACTGTCACCAAGAACAAGTGTCAGGACTGTAGCGCAGTCACCAAGAACAAGTGTCAGGACTGCCCTAGCGTCTGAACTTTCAGGCTACTGTCAGGATCACTGACACTGGTGTAAACCACAGCTGTGCTTGTTCTTTCAACCAGTCCAGATTGATTTCATCAGACATTCCTGTCTCCCTGACCATATCCATATGATATCTATGGCTAGCCTGAATGTTCAGACGTTACAGTTTGACAGTCTGATGCTTACTGTTACAGTCACAAGAACAATTGTCAAGACGGTACCGTCTGAACATTCAGGCTAATCGATGACTATCTGACTTGTTTTAGCTTGGACTAAAACTTTAGTTCAAGATCAAAATTAGCCAAAGCTGTCAAGTTAGATGGTTTTATATCAAAATACCAACCTTCATCTCAACAAAACGTACTGACAAGTAGACGTCAACAAATCAACGACTGAGTCAGTTATTTGTCTAATTTGACCAGGGTTGACAGTGACACGACAGTTTGACAGACCGACGCGAAGACGACACTCGACTTGGTCACTTATCTGACTTAAACAATTGACAACCAGGGGCTGAAATATTCATGAAAACTGTCATAGCAATCAGTTGAAATAAACAGATGACTTTCAAAAATAATACACACCTCGTCTAAATTTCTTATCACTTAGATCTATGCCAAACAGCAAAAACAAACAAAACTTGGAGTCGATTTTCGAACGCGTTCGCCAGGGTTCGCATTTGCCGGATGTTAGCATCAATGTCCCAACAGAGGGCGTTCCGCTAGTAGCCGGGAGAAATGGTGAATAAAAATGTAATCAATGTTTTATAGTTTTCATAATCATAATCCTTCAATATTCAGACAAATAAAGCAATAAAATTATAATTTTAGGCGTATATTCTGTTATATAGTCTGGAACTTTCTGAAATGGCTCCTATTATCGCCTTCATTCTCGGCCATGACGCGCGGCCGACGTTTTTTGAATCGCATAGTATGGCAATGTATGGCAAGCCAAAAAAAAATTATTTATTTGTTAATTTTTTATTTATTTATTTATTTTTTTATTTATTTATTTATTTATTTTTTCTCTTCGTATACGTTACCATAATAGCTCGCTAGAGCTCGCTATTATTCAAAACCTTCACCTTGGTAGTGGTTTTGATGTCAGAGCTACCAAGAACACAAACACCAGTGACACCAACCTCTATCCTATATCCCAACCCCTATCCATAGATAACATTGTCAGCTCCAAAGTAGTCATGGAACTAAAGTTGGCGGTAGCTACTGCAGCTTGCTTGCAGAACTACCCCTATCCTAGCTCTCAACCAACCCTTAAATACTTTGGCCATTTTGCCATTCAGCCAGGTTTTATGAGTATAGTATCAGGGGTTTGACTAAGCCCTGTACTTCAGGGGCCGGTTTCATGAAGAATGATCTTAACTTATGACAAGACATAGGCTATAAGACTTCAAATTAAGCATTCTACTGGATTATGGCTCAGTTTATTAGACTATTGTGCTGTCTCTATGCACAGGCTGTGGGTGTGGGCTATGTTTCTATGCGCTGGCTATATAGCTCTTTTTGCAGTCTATAGTTCCGATCGTAGATTGGCGCCCCCAGGCAAGCCCACTCCTTGCCTGATGGCACTTACACCAAGATCATAGGCTATAGCTTCCATCATGAGATTTCTGACAACTTGTTGACTTTATTGGTTTACCGTTCTTCACTTTCATGGTTTTAAAACAATCTGCTCAATCACATTACTTGATATCCTCAGGGTTTTATTAATCTATTGATCATGTCAACATTGACTGCATTCATGGTTTTATTCATATCTACTTGACACTTTATCATTTTTGCTATGGCTCTCAGTCTGTGCGCAGGCTATGGCTCTCAGTCTGTGTGCAGGCTATGGCTCTCAGTCTGTGCACAGACTATGGCTCTCAGTCTGTGCACAGGCTATGGCTCTCAGTCTGTGCACAGACTATGGCTCTCAGTCTGTGCGCAGGCTATGGCTCTCAGTCCGTTCCAGGCTATGGCTCTCAGTCTGTACACAGACTATGGCTCTCAGTCTGTGTGCAGGCTATGGCTCTCAGTCTGTGCACAGGCTATGGCTCTCAGTCTGTGCGCAGACTATGGCTCTCAGTCTGTATGCAGGCTATGGCTCTCAGTTTGTATGCAGGCTATGGCTCTCAGTCTGTGCGCAGGCTATGGCTCTCAGTCTGTCTATGGCTCTTATTCTGTATGCAGGCTATGGCTCTCATTCTGTGCGCAGGCTATGGCTCTCAGTCTGTATGCAGGCTATGGCTCTCAGTCTGTGTGCAGGCTATGGCTCTCAGTCTGTTCGCAGGCTATGGCTCTCAGTCTGTTCGCAGGCTATGGCTCTCAGTCTGTGCGCAGGCTATGGCTCTCAGTCTGTGCACAGGCTATGGCTCTCAGTCTGTGCACAGGCTATGGCTCTCAGTCTGTGTGCAGGCTATGGCTCTCAGTCTGTTCGCAGGCTATGGCTCTCAGTCTGTGCGCAGGCTATGGCTCTCAGTCTGTGCGCAGGCTATGGCTCTCAGTCTGTGCACAGGCTATGGCTCCCAGTCTGTGCGCAGGCTATGGCTCTCAATCTATGCACAGGCTATGGCTCTCAGTCTGTATGCAGGCTATGGCCGTCAGTCTGTGCGCAGGCTATGGCTCTCAGTCTGTGCACAGGCTATGGCTCTCAGTCTGTGTGCAGGCTATGGCTCTCAGTCTGTGCGCAGGCTATGGCTCTCAGTCTGTATGCAGGCTATGGCTCTCAGTCTGTGTGCAGGCTATGGCTCTCAATCTGTATGCAGGCTATGGTTCTCATTCTGTGTGCAGGCTATGGCTCTCAGTCTGTATGCAGGCCATGGCTCTCAGTCTGTGCGCAGGCTATGGCTCTAAATTCTGTATGCAGGCTATGGCTCTCATTCTGTATGCAGACTATGGCTCTCAGTCTGTATGCGGGCTATGGCTCAGGTCACGGGCTATGGGTCCACTCATGAGCTATTGCTTCAGCCGCCGAGCTATGACTCCGCTCTCGGGCTATGCATGGCTCTGCTCTTGGGCTATGGCTCCGGTCGTGGGCGATGGCTTCAGTCATACTTTGATAATATTTGTGAAATAAATCATTGGTCAAATAAGGCCACTTTGTGCACATGAGCATGATGAAGACTAAATTAGATGATAAACTCTCCATGGACAACCCATCAGTTCTTGATCTGCAGCTGAGGGTGCTTACCCTCCGAGCTAAAGAGGCTTCTATGAAATATATATGTCTGGAGCTTACAATTCATATTTTAATTACATTGCAACATTATAACATCATAATTGATCTTGTGTATAATATTCCTTGTTCTAAGACTAAAAATATATACACTTTATTTATAATATAGATGCACCGGTATGTTCCATTAATGGTAAAAAACATATGCTGGCTTGTACCCTTAATATAGTTCTAGCCTATCTACCAATCAATATATTTTAATAATATTTTCTTTTGCAGAATAGAAAATACTGCTTCAAGATGAATGTAGATGTTATTGGTAGAATTCGTCCGTGTGTAAGAAATGAAGGTGTGCAAAATCTGGAGCTAGATGCCCACAACACACTGTCCAGTCGACCAGGAGGACCCAGTTACACGTGAGTGTTGTGTTTTACTTTTCAAGTTTGTCTTTGGGCATTTTTAGACATTCAATGAAAGTTTCTTAAATGTAGGCCAGTTTTAGAATATCTAAAACAAGCACTTGGGTAATCCAACCGCCCTAAGAATGTTCTGATGGGGTATGCGAGAACTCTGCTATTAATATATACAATATGCAAAACAAGAGATGTGTTGCTATTGGTGGCCTAATTCCGTATTCAAAATGTTATTTTGGCATTTTAGCTTCAGCACACTGCATCGGCCTGAGGTCTCAAACTATGAAGTCTTCAAGAAGTCTGTTGAGCCCATGATTGAGTTATTTGTGGCTGGTTTCAACACCAGCCTGATAGTTACTGGTGAAAGTGGGTCTGGGAAGTCCTACGCACTTGCAGGAGAAGGGCTCAGCAAAGCGGGAATCGTCCCACTCATTATGGAACACCTCTTTGCGAAAATTGGTGAAGGTGTGTATTGTCTATTTGTTTATCCGCCAGTTTTCCTTTTGCTGTAATTTAATCCCACGTGTGGACATATAAACTACGCTGAATTTATTGTCTGACTGGCTTAAGTTGTTAGTCTACCTGTCCTTGGTTGGTGATGCTGTGCATCAACACCATTAGCTATGGGAACAACAGGTTTATCCCCATTGTTTCTGCCATTATATGTAACAACCACATTATAGTGCCGCTTACCTAAGTAGCGTGTTTCGATTTAGGCTTGTTATTTCAAGCTTAAATATATATCAAAGCATTCTGCTTTTATCCTGGGCTGTAATGTGACATAGACGCCAGAGAGAATAAATATATCACGTAATCACAATGAATATATCAAGTAATCGCAATGAATATATCAAGTAATTACAATGAATATATCAAGTAATTACAATGAATATATCAAGTAATCGCAATGAATATCATGTAATCAACCCCAAGAATTCTCCTGTGCGAATGTGCATCTGATGTATTTATAGGAGCCTACACCAAATTTTGTTTGTCATAACTTTGATTATTTCCCCCTTTCAGATAACAGGTACATGTATGAAAACCTGGTTAAGTCCGGACGAAAGGTGCGGATGCAAATGTATGAAATCTACAATGAGCTGATCAGAGACTTGACTCAGATACCAGGAGCAAACCACGCCTACCTGGATGTTGATGAGTCAGCAGAATTGGGACCTATAGTTCGGGTGTGTTTCATGAATTTATTGCTCCATTGTGATCTTATAAACCCGTCTATATATATATGAGTCACAGGACGTCACTGGCCACTCCGCAGTCCATAATGCAGGATTGGAGCGCATTATGATCTTCCGTTAAACCTAAAACGAAGCTACATGTATTAATGGGGCGCATTACTACGCTCTGTCTTTTTGGGGTGAACGTTATTTATTTAAAGACCTATCAGCATCTAATACATATTATTTAGTGACACCCCATTTGCCTAGAGAATAGAACTGCGCCTTTTAGGAAAGTGTAAAAACCACTGACTTCATGGATTGCATTATGACCCGTCAATTGATTGTTGTTCAGGAAGCGCATTATGATAAAGCGATGAAAGGAACAATAATCAATGTCTGGGGAAGGTATGATAATGTGGATTTTAATATCTACATTCTACAGAAAGAAAGGCCTTATGAGATAGCGTTGAATGAATATGAAGACACGTCAGAAAATAAAAGGCTGTGCCTATGTATATACAACCTTATAACATACCATTGAATGGCACCACATATAAACCCAGAGAGGTCATTATGGTTGGTTGTATATTCAGGACGCTTTAGACACTTTTGGTCATATCGCGTCAATGGCAGAAGGAAAGGGAGAGTGGAGCCATGTCCCCGGGGGTAACCCCCTACACTTTGCGAAGAAGGACATGAGATCTTTATCCTGCGACCACACAGACATGGCCACAGCAGGGCGCGAACCACCGATCCACGTGCCGTTAGGCTCTCACGTGGCCAGAGCGCCCAATGCGAGCGCTCTAACCCACTGAGCTACCCTGCCGGCCCCAGGTCGTTATGGGAGCTATGATGCGTAGATGAGTCAACGAGAAGCACGGCTCTGTGTTTCTTTTAAAAGTTCACGATATTTGCATCAGAAAAAACTTCGGTCTCTTATACCGTTTTACGGGGATTTATGTACCAGGGATATCCGATTTTATTTGCAGAATATACACACGGTGGATTTAGCTTCGGCTTCGGAGGGTACCTCGCAGTTTCACCAGGCATTCGCCAGAAGGACTGAAACCCAAACGGATTTTGGGTCTGCCAGAAACTTTGCTTCCATTGTGGTTACCCTAGACTTGGTCATGGTTAGTGATTTTACACCAATGACTTTACCCTGGCGGATGTCTTAATTAATTTGCCAAGGAGCTTAATATGTAGTAATGTCGCGATATGCATTTGGTAAAATGATTTATCTTCGAAGTAAAGTAAATTTCCATATTTCAAGTTTATATCAATGACATTCGGCGCCATGGTGATCACAATAAAATACTCTTTTCATTTTAATTGAACGACAGGTAAATTTCACCTGCAAGTCATTATATACACCATGTAAAATCCATGTATTTGATCCAATACAAAATTAAAAACATTATTTTTTGCACTAAAGATGTAGCACGGGTTTAGATTTAAACTGTATTGCAACATTGCAATAATATGACAGATTTAGCCTATTCGGTTAATATTAAAAACAATTCTCATGTTCATTATTTTACTTTACATATGATCAAATTTGACGTCAACTTGATGGCTGGGTGAGCTGTTATTCTTGAGCTTATTCTGTAATATATAGGCCTGTATTCCTTCCTCACAAGTAACCAGTAATGCACAAATATCTATCTATGTCCTACTGCACAGAATCCGTTTTTGCCTGTTTCAGAAAGGACCTGAGAGTCCCGGCCCCAACAGGTCCCGGTTTACTATAGTACTAACGCCAGGTCTGGAGAAGCTGTCGGAAGACTCGGGCCAGATCCGCCTGAGAGAGGGCCCCACGCTCAGCAAGTCCATCATCACCCTCAGTCAGGTGGTCGCCAGCCTGGCCAACCAGCCGCACCCAGACCGCGTTATCAACTATACGTACGTGGCAACCAATACGCCAACCGGCATTTTTTTGTTCTATATGAACAAGGGGGGCCCCCCTGGTGCAGTGGTTAGCGTACTGGACTAGCCTAGATCAATAGCTTCCGGGGGCCTACCTGGTGTAGTGGTTAGCGCACTAGACTAGCGCAGATTATAAAGGTCCTGGATTCGAATCCGGGCCCGGGAAATTAATCTGGAGCTTGTGTCGTCCATATATATCCCTCATCGCCCCCGGAAGTTCCTTGGCCTAGTGTACCCCTTGTGTGCACAAAAGCGGCCTAAAACACCAGTGCTTATCATTTCACTTATTTCGACTGCTATATCTATAGCGTTTTTCGTAGACAGTGCTTGTTACATGGCTAGAATGTACGTTGGCCAAATGATCCTCATAATACGTCACAATGAGGTTTGTCACGTCCCAGATGACTCCATGAGCACTTTCTTGATTTTATTAGTCAAGGAAATGTCATTTAGAGCTTCTTCTCCATGTTTATATACCACGGGATTTCTTCAGATAAAGATTAATAGTCCCATCCGATTAAAACGTCACATGTGGTATTCGTGTTTGTGACATATCAGGAAGCCGAAGAGATAAATCAATTCCGGTGGGCTAAAGCACAGCGAAGACTAAAATTTATGACAACAATTGCCGAATTCCTTATCTTGTTTTGATCATTCATAGCTTTATTACTTCAGGTCTCGGGGGCCTATAGTACAGTAAGAATAACAAAAACATTTTGAGTGAAAAAAATGCTCTTTAATTACTGGTGGAATACACATTCATTGCGGTGTAAACATATGCAGCAAGCCTGCTTAAATTAAGACAGTTTTCTCCTGACTTGACATTATATCAATAAATTACCTTATCTGTGTGACTAGGAACGCTATATATTACTTCGGATTGCGTGTACTGGATAATAAAAATGACTCATGTTAGCTGCACCAAAACTTCATTTTGTCTTATTTGAAGACTAACCACATAAAGCATTTAGATTTCATCGAGTAAAGTTTTCCGGTTGCAGGGATTCCCGACTGACGTACCTGTTGCGGGACGAGCTGGGCGGTAACTGTAAGACTCGTTTGCTGCTCTGTCTCCGGCCGCACTCGGACTCCAGTCACGTGGCCGCTGCTGTCAGACTCGTCAGCCAGGTGGCGCTCGTCAAGAACTTCCCCATCCTCAACGACCCCTTCGCACAGGTGCGTCACGCGACCGAAGTAATGACGATCGATGTGACCTCTCATTGGCCAGAACAATGTTGCGCTGTAGACCTTTGTTCTATATTTCTATATCAGTTCATACTTGTACTTGCTGTATGATGACAATTTGCTGATAATATCACCAATTATGATCCTATATTATCCAACATATTCTTCATATTTCTATTAATTGTCAGGTCCACGACCGGGAATCCATATATTGATGACTAGATCCATCCGGTCTCAGTTAGCCACGTTGGCCTCGCACATACCCTATTTCATGGTTCCCGTATGTCCTCCTCATATCCCCAGAGTTTTACTGGGCCCGATTTAACCTTCATATGCCCAAAAGTGGCTTACACCTCCCAACATGTCCTGATGCTAGATATCTCCCGTTGACAGAGTGTGATCACGCAGTATCGCGCCAGGGTGTTGCATCTCCAGCAGCAGCTGGGAATGGGCGCTGGCCTGGCCCACCCCCACCAGCTTCACGATATCAGTGAGGAACTGCGGAGGCTTCAGACAGAAAACGTGAGTGAGATCCCGAAACGCGACGGGTGTTGCATGAAGTATATTGCGATCCTGACAGCATACATCATCTGCGTTATCGTCTCCTGTCAACCCTATATGTCTATAAACTCTTGGTAAAGAAAAAATGGATATATTACACCAAGCGATGCAATGTCCCAAATCAAAATCTTGTCAATTTAAATCTCAAGGCACTGACGATGCGCTGTGACGCGTTCCAGAAATATGGTGAGGTATTTTTCGCACGGCACACATGCAACTATTGTAATTTCGCTTGATGGTGATGTAAAGTTCGACTGACTTATCACAATACTGTATTCGCTTTTCATAGAGTATATCGCTACTCGTATAATAATAATAATCTGGTAGGCGTTTTGCCCCAAACTGAAGTAGGCGTTTTGCCCCAAACTGAAGTGGGCGTTTTACCCCATCAGACAACAGTAATGTTATTTTAGCCTAGCCCGCCTTTATGCAATTATCGCCCAAATTCACGGACACTTCGTTACAGTTTATAATCTTGTTATTGTGACTGACCTGGTAATCAGACCTGATTCCTGATAAGTCAGCTATGGTGAGCCAATAAGTCTAGAGAAATTTTACAAAAAAGGAGGTCATAATGGGAAATTGTCAATGTTATACTTATTTGTGCATACTCGACCCCACGCTTCCAGAAGACGTTCGGATATGATCACGTGACACGTATGCGTCACTCCTAGTCTTCCGGAACATGCGCGCCTGGCTTACTTTGGGCATGGGCGTTTTACCCCACCTGGGCGTCTTGCCCCACCCTAGCCTACCTTAGATATGTGTCACTAACGCTATTTGCATATCGCTGCATGCGTCACTCGACTCCCTTTACATAACTTCGCTATTATACGCCATCTTAAAAAAAAGGTGACTGGCGCAAAGAGTTTTGGAAAATATTTTGGTGTTAATTTCCCGTTACAAGGATGACAACATTACATGTTTAGGTGTCTACAAGATACGTTGTCATGCGACGACGCCATCTTGACATCTCGCAAAAACCAAACTAATACCCAGAATGCATTGCACATGCAGTGGCGCCTCACAGTGGAAAAATCAGAACTGAATGATTTGCGAAGTCGTCTATTGGTCACTTCAGCTGGAGCTTCGGGACAAGAATGAGCGAATGCACCTGCGCCTGGATCAGCTGCAGGGGAAGTTTGGCAACCTGGCGTCCACCAAAACTGACCTCTCTGCCCAGCTCCTCATGACTGAGGAGGAAAAACTCAAGGTTAGGCCAGACCTGATTAATTAATACAACTTTCTGGCATTTGTCAGTTGACAATTTTACGTTTAGATATTTGATTTTAAATTATAACATCATCGCGTACGTCAGCTGTACTTAAGAGAAGATATATATCGATGTAATCATGAATATAATTCTTGAATCACTGACAGAACCTTCGTTACATGAGGTGCATTTACTGAGGCGCTAGATATATTGGGACTTCACATTGGGATGTCTTGTGTTCTTAGCATTTTACTGACTAGATAGTGTCATGATCTTAACCGTATCTGTGACTATTTATGTATTGGCGCTTATTAAATACGACTAAATAATATTTTAATCGTTTCAGGTTTCCAAAACTTTGGTTGAGATGCAGATTGAAAACAATAAACTAAAGGAAGAAGTTGAGGCTGCTAAATTTGAGTTGACCAACAAGGTAAGTACACCACTGTGCACCCAGCTTATATGACATGCAAGATCATTTAATATTAACAGTGCTACTACAAGTGACAAGACTCATCTGGAGCATGTTTCATTTAAGCCTATTTCGTTGTTCCTGCGGGCCTGCCTGTTATATTGGTTAGCGTACTAGACCCCAAATCAATAGGTCCTGGGCTCAGGTCACCTAATCTGGGGCTTGTGTCATCCATTCATCCATCCTTTACTATCCCTGGAGGTTTAACGTTTAAAAAGTACCTTGAAGCACCAAACTTTCCAGTTGGATACCGCCAGATGATGGATCACGAACTTCACTTTGCTCGCTCGAACGAGTATGGTATTAATATTCAGAATCCGATCTCGTAGATTCTTCAGCTGGAGAACCAGATGATGGAGTGCGAGATTCAGCGAGATAGACACGCCAAGGCGGCCAAGATCGCCAAAGAGAGGCTCAGCGAGCTGGAGAAGGACCGCAAGACGCTGGCGGATGAATACGTCGCGCTCAAGAGCAATTATGTCGCCGTGACGCGGGCGCACGAAAAAGAGGTCCGTATTCAATAGTAAAACTGTGGCTACGCTAATAGACACATAACATACACATATATGGAAATGTAGGGACTTCGAAGTAATCTAGAAGTAAAATTGGGTATGGTCCTAATGCGTGTATTTAGGCTATGAGCTACTTCTACGGTTTATAATCTGGAATTACATGGCGAATGTCTGGTTCTGGTTGACGCCAAAACGTGGTTCACTGAATCCAATATGGTCCGACGGATCATATACATGTAAACCCACTTATGTATTCTGGTCGGAGTGCCGGAAACGCGTCACTGTTGTCGAACTAGAGTGTGTTTCATTTAATTTGTCCCTTCAGGTGTCCATGAACGAGGAGCTGAGCTTGGAGTTGTTGAACCTGGTGAACGCCAAAGCCGTCCTCATGCGGCAGATCGACACCATGTCGCCATCGGAGCCCGTCGCAGAGATCGAACGCATACGGAACATCGTCACCCGGATGTCGCGACGGGTACGTTGAGATTCCGAAATGCGGTGCGCCGAAGTGAATTAATTAAACTGCCAACATGCCGCGCTCAGTAATGAGTTGTAGAAGTGCGTGTATGTACGAAGTGTTTTGGCGGCTGTGACAAGCGTGAAGTGGGAAGCCTGTTGTCTTTTTTTATTCAAAATCAGTGTCACCACTCGACTTCAGTAGCAGGATAGCTGGAACGGGGTGGTCAATATTGTGTTCGCATATATACGTTACTTGGATTGATAAATATATCAAACAATTTGGGACATATTATTTGGTCATTGTATGTCTGTTCTTCTATATCATGTTCATCAATCACTTCGACAGGCCGAAGACATTCTGGGATCACAGAAGGACAGGGACAATATTGAGAAAACGGTAGGCTAGAAATGTGTATACCCGCTTACATATCGCCGTGACGTTGTTACGTATTGTATAAGAACCGGTAATTTTCTCTCCATATCCATTGGTATCTAAATTGATGCCCAAAATCAACGGCGGCAAGTTTCCCATTATAACAGGCATAAGATGTCGCCAAGCTGCCAAAAGTTTGATACTTCTATTGTTGGTCATCGTTGTATTACGTATCACAAGCGCCTCCCATTGTGGGAAAATGAGATTCAGTGATAGCGAGATCATGATAGCGAGATCGTGATAACGAGATCGAGATAACGAGATCGCGATAGCGTAATGGTGAAATCGATGTCGACATCGTATAATGTGTTCCATGTTTAATTACAGCTGTTCGGACCTCAAAGATCCTATAATAATGAGATGGACAGACTGCGCGCGCAGAATGAAGAGGACCTCAGAAAGTTGGAGAAGAAACTGTAAGAATATATCTCAGGTTGCGGGATGATCCTTAATTCACCAAATAGCGTGTCAATTGTAGAGCTCGGCAATGTCATAGCTTGAAACTGTAATACCTATAAAAACTGGTATTTTATATATATTTTTTACTGCTCTATGAACAGGAACGCAGCAAATCGCGAACTTCGAGAGACGCGCAATACAGCTAGAGACCGCCAGAAAAATATCTCGGAGATAAACGCTGTAAGTTAAATCTCCGAAGAGAAGGCCGTTTTTTATCAAAACAGTTTCATTGTATCTGTCGATACACATTATTTCATCACTATGGTCTGCCGTTCTTCCCCCAGAATAAGGCTGTTTGTTTATGATGCCTAGACAGTTGATATATTGGATATATTATGGACTATCGGTTGATATCCTTCCGGTCGGTCTTTAATGAAAAAAACGTAAACAAATGAATGTGCTACCTTTTATAAATTTACGATTTGATTAAACCGTTTGATCGGATATTAATGTATTTGTCCTTACTGATGATAAGCCTGAATCAAAATCTGCTGTACTTTGTTAATATGACAGCACATACCCGTCCGCTTCACGCTCATCCATTTACAACACTATACGTTCTGATGCACTTGCATATATAACCATTTTTTTAAACAATACATATTAACACTAGTACATGTATAATTACGGTCTTCATTTTTGACTGTGTTTGTTTATTTGTTTGTTTGTTTGTTTGGCAGCAAACGATTACGCTGCGTAATGAGAATGAGAACCTGAAGTGCCAGAACAACAGGCTGCAGCACAAGCTGAAGGACGTCACCGATGAGTTCAGGTCCCGCCTGGTCAAGTACGTGGAGGACATCGCCGTAAGTGGTCGTCTGTACCACCCGGTCCAGCTGCAGCAAGGGCCGCTCCGATAGCTCAGTGTGTTAGAGCGCTCGCATTGAGCGCTTTGGCCGCCTGAGAGCCTGACGGCACGTGGATCGGTGGTTCGAGCCCCGCTGTGGCCATGTCTGTGTGGTCGCGGGATAAAGATCCCATGTCATTCTTCGCAAAGAGTAGGGGGTTATTCCCCGGGGACATGGCTCCACTCTCCCTTCCTTCTCCCATTGACGCGATATGACCAGAATTAGTTAAAGCGTCCTGAATGTACACCCAACCAACCAGCTGCAGCGTCATCGCTCTTGGTTAAGGTTAGGGATGCAGGACCATGCAGTCACATTGAAAGGCTTGGGATTTCTCTGTGTGTGTGTGTGTGTGGATGTGCTGGGGGAACAGCTAGGTACAAGAGCTGCCTGTTGCACATCGAAATTGTGCACATGGGCTTAACTTCGGCGAAGGAAACTCCTGCGACAATGATAGGAGTGATAGGTGGAATAATACCCATATCAAAAGAATATGCCCCCCGGATCCGCCTGTGCCAATTAAAAAATATACTGTTTCATGTATACTGTTATGGTAATTGTTATTTTGACATGTTAATTGTTTTTTCAATTGTTGCGGTAGGTTAATCACTACGTTTAATATAGAGTAAACGTAAGTTATGATACAACGAATTTTAACTGAACCTTTTATTTGCAACAACAATGATATCTGGTGGGGTGAGGGGAGGGTGGGGGGGGAGCTCAGTTGGTAAGCAGGCTGAGCTGCAGACCAACAGGTCGTGGACACGAATCTCGGCACCTGCCAATCATTGTCCCAGGAGGTTTCTGCACCCAATTTAGCCTTTATGTGCACAAAATCGGCCGAAGACACCAACACTTTATTTCCAGTGATGTGTGTACGTGTTGTGGTTATAGGACTATGTGGACAAGGAGAGCAAGCAGTCGAGGCGGGGCGCCGAGTCCATGCGGCAATACGTCGATGGCATGATTAAGGACATGAAGAAGGCCCACAAGGTACGCGAGGAACAGCTCAGCAACGCCGCCCACAACTACAAGAAACAGATGGAGAAGACGACCCGCAAACACGAGGAGCTTCTCGTCTGCTACAGGTATAGGGACGCCAGTATGAACGCGCAGGTGTATCAGCGGCAATAGTTGGAGAGTGAACGGTATGAACTCGCCAGTGTAGCAGCGGAAATAGTTGGCGAATAAAAAAGTAAAGTGGATCTGTACTGGGGGAGCCTCCTTAGGTCAGTGGGTAAGCGGGTTTAGTTACAGATCAACAGGTCGTGGGTTCGAGCCCTGGCACCTGCATCCGGGTAATGGTATGTTTCGTGAAACCGAATTCATTGTCCCCAAAGATTTCTTAGCCCTGCACCAAAGCGGCATAAAACATCAAAATTTCATTTCGTGATGTACTGATTTGTGGATATGATGGTGGCATTAAGGAAATAATACCCAAAAGGGACAAATAATGGCGAATTATTATAATCACGTGGGGTAATCCTGGCCACGGAACCAGCTAGGTTAATGAGATGCATGAGGTGCGAAAAATACCGGCTATGGTCTCTTATTGCTCCGCCTTACAAAGCTACTTGTAAAGCAACAATGTAGGAAAATATATTACATTTATATATATATATAATATATATTACATTATATTAAATAATTTATCAAGCAAAAGCTGTAGGTAAAGCGCCATTATTAAAATTAAAAATAAATCCTTAAGGTTTAACTCTTTTTTTTCTTCATACCTTCTGAAAGAGAACTGCGACACCAGATGGAAGCCAAGGGCTTTGACGACCTTGACCTTGGTCCGGATGAGCACCACCTCATGCTGACGGATCCGGAACTCCAGTCGAAGCAGCAGAAGGAGATAAATCGCCTCCGCGAGGACTTGAACCAGGCACTGGGCGAGCTGGAGAGTCTCCGGCTGAGGGTGAGCGTGCGCGCGACAAGATGTGGGGCGGTGGTTGGGGTTAGCACGGTAATAACACGTGGCCCCGAGACAATTCTTGGGGCACCAAATGGATGACGATTGTGACAAGCTCAGCCAGTTGTAAATTTGTTGTTGTCGTTAGCCCTTGGTGGGGGGGAGGGGGCGTCAATATGGAAAAATAATTGCATTATCAGATTTATTCAATTTTAAATATCATATTGTTATGTATATATCGGGTTGTGTCGACGTAGAGATGGTCAACACGTGTCGTCTTGCCACAGCCGTAAGATATACGGGTCGCCAGTGCCATGGCATACAAGCGCCGTATTGTAGCAATTGTATTAATGTATTTTCATCCCTTACAGGCCAGAATTGACGGCTATACGGGGAAGGAGACAGAGAAGGCCAAGAACTCAAAGTAAGCCCTTTCACATTTCATACGGTCATATGTATAGCACAGATATAGTTAATTGCAATTCAGTTAAGAATTATAGGCTGTACATTTTTTTGTCTATCTAACGCCAGCAAAGTGCTCCTAAATCGGAAGCTATCGACGGTAGTAATCGCGTGTTTCGTTGTGTATCTTCTATGGAACATGATATCTGAGCTGGATATATTTGTCGTAGGTTATATTACACAATAAGCAATACAACACACTCGTACAACCCCAAATTGTTCCAAAATTGGGATTGATATCAGTGTAAAATTGCAATATAATATTGCAATATTAAAAGAAGCCGCCCAAAATGCACACGATATGGTATATTTGACATGGGCCGTTAACATTGGACAGACATGCATTTATAATAATGCAAGTACTTTTCTTTTGTTTTCCACGTCCAGACAGGCCTCTGAGACGCAGAACTGGTCGACGCTTCGCAAACAGCTGCACGAGTTCACCGTGACCACTCAGAGGGACCTGGAGGAAGAACGCGCGTCGCTGATGGGGCGCAACGCTATGCTGGAGGAACAGGTGCACGAGCTGCAAGGGTACATCGACAGCCACCTCGACAGGTAGGGGTCTGTGGGTTGGTGGGGTGGGGCAGGGTGGGGGCTGGAGGAACAGGTGCACGAGCTGCAGGGGTACATCGACAGCCACCTGGACAGGTAGGGGTCTGTGGGTGTGTGTGATGGGGGGGGGGGGGGTGCTGGAGGAACAGGTGCACGAGCTGCAGGGGTACATCGACAGCCACCTGGACAGGTAGGGGTCTGTGGGTGTGTGTCGTGGGGGGGGGAGGTGCTGGAGGAACAGGTGCACGAGCTGCAGGGGTACATCGACAGCCACCTCGACAGGTAGGGGTCTGTGGGTGTGTGTGTGTGTGGTGGGGTGGGGTGGGTGCTGGAGGAACAGGTGCACGAGCTGCAGGGGTACATCGACAGCCACCTCGACAGGTAGGGGTCTGTGGGTGTGTGTGTGTGTGGTGGGGTGGGGTGGGTGCTGGAGGAACAGGTGCACGAGCTGCAGGGGTACATCGACAGCCACCTCGACAGGTAGGGGTCTGTGGGTGGGTGTGGTGGGGTGGGGGAGGGGGGGTGCTGGAGGAACAGGTGCACGAGCTGCAGGGGTACATCGACAGCCACCTCGACAGGTAGGGGTCTGTGGGTGGGTGTGGGTGTGGTGTGGTGGGGGGGTGGGTGCTGGAGGAACAGGTGCACGAGCTGCAGGGGTACATCGACAGCCACCTGGACAGGTAGGGGTCTGTGGGTGTGTGTGGTGGGTGGGGGGGTGCTGGAGGAACAGGTGCACGAGCTGCAGGGGTACATCGACAGCCACCTGGACAGGTAGGGGTCTGTGGGTGGGTGTGGTGGGTGGGGGGGTGCTGGAGGAACAGGTGCACGAGCTGCAGGGGTACATCGACAGCCACCTGGACAGGTAGGGGTCTGTGGATGTGTGTGGTGGGGGGGTGGGGGTGCTGGAGGAACAGGTGCACGAGCTGCAGGGGTACATCGACAGCCACCTGGACAGGTAGGGGTCTGTGGGTGGGTGTGGTGGGGTGGGGGAGGGGGGGTGCTGGAGGAACAGGTGCACGAGCTGCAGGGGTACATCGACAGCCACCTCGACAGGTAGGGGTCTGTGGGTGGGTGTGGGTGTGGTGTGGTGGGGGGGTGGGTGCTGGAGGAACAGGTGCACGAGCTGCAGGGGTACATCGACAGCCACCTGGACAGGTAGGGGTCTGTGGGTGTGTGTGGTGGGTGGGGGGGTGCTGGAGGAACAGGTGCACGAGCTGCAGGGGTACATCGACAGCCATCTCGACAGGTAGGGGTCTGTGGGTGTGTGTGGTCGGGGGGGGGGGGGGTGCTGGAGGAACAGGTGCACGAGCTGCAGGGGTACATCGACAGCCACCTGGACAGGTAGGGGTCTGTGGGTGTGTGTGGTCGGGGGGGGGGGGGTGCTGGAGGAACAGGTGCACGAGCTGCAGGGGTACATCGACAGCCACCTGGACAGGTAGGGGTCTGTGGGTGGGTGTGGTGGGGTGGGGGAGGGGGGGTGCTGGAGGAACAGGTGCACGAGCTGCAGGGGTACATCGACAGCCACCTGGACAGGTAGGGGTCTGTGGGTGGGTGTGGTCGGGGGGGGGGGGTGCTGGAGGAACAGGTGCACGAGCTGCAGGGGTACATCGACAGCCACCTGGACAGGTAGGGGTCTGTGTGTGTGTGTGTGTGTGGTGGTGGTGGGGGGGGGGGGCTGTATATTAGTCAGTGGTTTATGCTGTATATTAGTCAGCGGGGGTCACCCCGTGGGCTGGTGGCTAGCGCGTTCGGCTTTTGTTGAGTGTGTGTTAAATCGTATGTCGGCCCGAGCGGCCGGTGCGTGGTTCGAATCCCACCGATGCGAATGTCTTATGTTTGTGCAGGGTACAGATTAGAGACCGGGCGCCCGCGGGCAAGTCGTTGCGGGCGCGGGGCGGGCGCGGGCAGGTTACTGTGGGCGCGGGGCGGGCGCGGGCAGCAAAGGGGCTTGAGACGCGGGCGCGGGGCGGGCGCGGGCAAGTTGGTGCGGGCGCGGGGCGGGCGCGGGCAGATAAGTCGTGCCCGCGCAGATCTCTAGTACAGATCCCATGTCTTTCTTCGCAAAGAGGAGGGGGTTACTCCCGGAGACATATCACCTCTCTAGCTTGACGCATAAACTGACCAACATGTCAGTTAGCAACGAATATTTCAATTGATACTTGAGGGTCTATTTGTAGATACCTCAATAACCCGGATGCAAAATGAGTTTTTTATATCGAGTTTTTTTTATGTATTTCTCATCCAATAGTACTTATATAAAGATATCCTTCTGTGTCCGTCATCGGCAATCGTGTCTGATGGCGATTGTCATCAGTCTCTGTGCGTAGGCAGCTATGTGTCTGTATTTGGCAGACACAACCTACATGTGCTCTTGCGATAATTTTTCATTGGACGACCTCTACTGGTTTAATATTCGTATAATTTATCAGACCAGTTATTTGATTACTTTCAAGGTTTTATTGATATCTAATATATTTAACGATTATTACCCTGCAGAAAGGGGCATCGCATGATATAGGCCCAGTCACAACGTGCCGTTAAGGCCCAATAAAATAAAATCACATGAAATTATCAGAATAAATTGCCTTCAGCAATATATATCGATATATATCGGTATGACCCTTTTAGACCTGACAGTCTGGGCATTGGGGACTGCTTCACATACCATCCATCTTCTTTTTTTCGCCGCAGGGGCTAAAATGGTCTGGTTGTTTTATCCCACGCATGCGCAAAGGGAGCCTAAACCACCAACACACCCATTGCCCTGACCTTCCGGTTTATTTCTTCAGAACGCAAAGTCCTATCTATAATATCTGGCACGCAGAGACGGTATGATGTGGGGTGTGAAGTGGGGGGGGGGGGGGTGTGGGTTGGGGCAGGGTACTAAGATGCCGTGCGCGCAAAAATAAAAGCGTTAATGGAAAGATCCTATTATTTATGAGTTGTTCTGTAGGAGATTCATTCCTCACAAGTTGGCACCAAATTGCCGCACCCCGCCACCCCCTAACCCAGTCCAACCTCTCACCCCATACCCCCACGATGTGTCTCGTCTCTCCCTAACCCTCGCTTGATATATCCGTCAGATCTGGATGGACAGGGACAAAACCACGTGATGGAGTGGCTAGGGGTTCTGTCTCTGGCGGAGCCGTCGCTGGCATCACGGTGAAGCCGCGATTGATTGCCCTCGGTGGACAGCTTTGTCGCCAGATTAAACCTTTTTTCTTCATACATATATACAGAGACACCAAATAATGTGTCGCGCGTTTTGCCTCTGTTTAAGAATTTTATTCAGCGATATTGGAAGGCCTTTCCAGCCGAGGCGATGATAGATCGGTAGTCGGAATAAGGGGAAAACATCTTAACCTTATGTTGAACAGTTTTTTTAAATTAATATGTCAAATCTCTTATCAGATTGACTGCATCGACCGGCTAACGTGATGGGTTGAGGGAGGGGGGTGGTGGGTTGGGCGGCGCCTGCTGTTGTGATTGTGTCGGAGATAGGGTCACGCATAGTGACCGAGTGGCTCGCGCGTTGGACGTCAGAAGGCCTCGCGCTGTCAAGGATCACGTGATCACGAACGCCATTCTGGGAGTTTGTGGACGGCCGATGCAGACCTAGCTGGTCCGTGGTTTGTATCTGCCCCTCGGCCCAAGCTGTGTCGCTAGGCCTATATATCAATGTTGTAATTTTACCATGCATTAGATTTGTGTTAACTAGGCGTCTGCGGCGAGATTTTAAGCGTAATCACGCGATCACGGGATACTTGACATTTGGGCGCGCAAACGGTGGCGTCAAATTCACCCAGAGTTTTAGGACAATAGACCTAAATCTTAAGATAAATTTATTTACACGGCATCAAATTAGATCGTGGTATTACATACCTTTACGTGTCCAGTACCTCGAGGAGAATATCGGGGGTAAGCGTTGATTTTATAGCCATGTACGTGGTGTAACGATAATAAATAAACAGGTGAGTCACGTAGCATCAGGTCACGGTGTAGGTGTCACGGTAAGTGCCTTGGTTTCTTGGGTTAATTAAACCGCTTTACGCACTAAACACCTAAAGGTATGCAATACTACGAGTAGGTAATACTGTATGAAGTCCTATGTGGCTTATATTTTGATTTTTTGACACTAACGGCACCACTTCATAGAGATCAATGGGGTAAAACTCCATACAGCCCTGATGCCTTAACCCACCCACAACGGACGAGACCACATCTTTTCTGGTTCGGGGTCCAGTGGGAATAATCTATCTTGCGTGATTCAGGGGTAATGTTTTTGCATCTGGTTGTATGATCTCACGAGGCTATTTCATTGTCAGAGATCGGAACGCCGTGGCAGGGAATTACATGCATATCCTGGCGGATAGCAAATGTGATTTAATCTTCCCATTGGACTGAAATGTGGATCTTAATGCCCGTAAGTTCGGAGCGCTGTCTGCTGGGCAATCGGAGCGCTGGGAAACTACGGAATTAGACCTCTGTTTGGGAATGTAGATTGATTTCGCTGGTTCTTTCCCGAGAGGATACACAACACCGACGTTTTGACTGGGGTGTGATGGGTGCTATGGCAACACACTCGCCTCGACTTGTTCACATTGTGCCGTGAGTTGTACAAAGAGGAAGTGATGTATGTATACTCATGGCTCGCCATCTCTGTGGAAATAACGTTATTCATATCTGATCGGATCATTATTTTGTTTCCTTGCCGTTCTCTCGCGTCTTGATGATTAGTTTTCGTCCGTTATTCATCTTTATCTTGTCATTAATTCATCCTGCGCCATCGTGCATATATAATAGCTTTTGGACGAAATCTGGAGGGAGGGTTTTTTCTTATGTTACGCTGTATCCACAACGTTAAACCCATTCATTGAAGAGTTACGACAGGATATGGAAAGAATAATTGAAGAGATAGTAGAAGATATTCAAACACTGACGACCGTGGGGGGGGGGGGGGGGGGGGGGCACAAAATTTGACATGTTATTCCGAGAAATTTTTTACCATCTATCAATCGAAAAAAGGCATTGATCAACGTTCGAACGCTCATCATTTGTACTCTACCGACTGAGCTAACTCGGCTTAAGAGTGGTCGTTTGCGTATGAATGCGTCTTCCTCTCAACTTAAAGTTACCCGTAGAGCAATAATTTCCCGAAAATAGTAAAAGCACAATGATTCCACGTCACTGCCGTTTGTGGCCTTAATGTGATACAATAGCCATTTCGCACAGACTTAACATTCACACAGTGAAAATGTGCTTCATGCACTTTCCCAAAATATTTCGAAAATCACAATGGAGGTGGAAACTCGCTGTACGAGCAGCTTTAACGAGATACTTCCACGCCACCTGTGTCATAATACATGTAGCACCTATACATAATCTGACATACATGTGGTTGTTTGAGATGTTACGAATGATTGTATACCTATAAATAGAACTGTTTCGTCCTGATAATGCTATCGGATTTGAAAAAAAAGGCCAAATTCGTTTTCTTCCCGTCCGTGGGTCTCGATCTTTATCCACCGACGCAATACGCAGCTCTGACGCCGTTAATAAATCTGTGGAGATACGATAAACCTGAAATAAAAGTGTCCAGTGTGAATTGGATACTGACACAACGTTGGGCAATGTATCCCTCCTACTTTCTAGATGCCTAGATGAGATAACGCTGGACATGAACAGTCCCTGGCGCTAGGTGGCTGGATCCCTGTCGCTGGGTGGCTGGGTCTCTGTCGCTGGGTGGCTGGGTCCCTGGCGCTGGGTGGCTGATTCCCTGGATTTGCGTGGCTGGGTCCCTGGCGCTGTGTGGCTGGGTCCCTGTCGCTGAGTGGCTGGGTCTCTGTCGCTGGGTGGCTGGTCTCCTGTCGCTGGGTTGCTGGGTCCTTGTGCTGTGTGGCTGGGTCCCTGTCGCTGAGTGGCTGGGTCTCTGTCGCTGGGTGGCTGGTTCCCTGTCGCTGGGTGTCTGGTTCCCCGGCGCTGAGTGTCTGGGTCCCTGTCGCTGGGTGGCTGGGTCCGTGGCACTAGGTGGCTGGTTCCCTGGCGCTGGGTGGCTGATTCCCGGGCACTGAATGGCTGGGTCCCTGTCGCTGATTGTCTGGGTCCCTGGCGCGGGGTGGCTGGGTCCCCGAGCTCGGTCCTTGGGATGTTGGCGTCTATTTGAATGATACAGAGATGCGATACTGGCTGAGTTTTACCATTGTTGCCCGGAGCCTCGGACGGTTATGCAGTCCCGATCGCTGGTTGTGATTGGTTGTGATCGAGAGCGGAGCGACTCTCGTAAAACTGGGTTTTTAATCCCCCCCGGTTTTTAATGACCTGTCCTATAGCGTTCATTCATCTATGCTGGCGCTGACGCCAAAACCAATCGCCAAAATGTGAGAAGTGTGCCGGGCTGGTTGCATTTCTGACTCGCGGTGGTCTGTGAAGGATATGTGAAGCTGAATTATGAGGCCTTAAAAGGTTAGCTACTTACCAGGTCATTCAACCACTGGACGAGTAAGACACGTTACGTCCCTTGAATGGCGGTATTCAGTATACTCTGGTGTTGCGCTTGTGTGACGTCATCCATTTGGTGTTGCGCCTATGTGACGTCATCCACTAAGATAGTGCACTCGTGTGTCGTCATTCGTTGTAGTGTGTGACGTCATCCACTATGGTGTTGCGCTTGTGTGACGTCATCCACTATGGTGTTGCGCCTGCGTGACGTCATTCACTGTGGTATCCGGGCATCCACTCTGTATGACGTCCATGTGACGTCATCCACTGTGATGTTGCCCAAGGATAAGATATAGGATGGAATAACCCGAAACGATCAAACGCGACAGATATATGACGACAAATCCAACATATCATTTCCTGACAATTGTAACATAGGTTAAGGCCTGCCCTTTAGGAACACATTAACGTGTCAATATGGCCCAATGCTAATGGCAACCTGTGATTTGTCGTCCTCAGTTCAGCCGTGGTTACCAAGTGACATGCTGCCCTCGAGGAAGAAAGGGCGTTTCGCTGTTGGCGGTGTAAATGCCATGGGGTGGGTGAAGTCTGGGTACACAGAACACGGAACTTGGTCAGCGGCGACCGGGGAGAGCTAGACACTCCGCTTCTCCGGTAGAGAGAGCCACTGATCGGGGCAAGAGTGATCGATATGTGCGGCATGTATAATATAATAATACAAGAAAAATAAAACACGGATTTTTCTCCTCACCGCCTAGGATCAAAATAATATGACGGACGATGTGATAAATAAGGCAGGCTGGATGCGAGATCCGCGAGCATGGGGCAGAGTGGGGGGATATATTTACAATTTCTGCCACGTGGTTGGGTCAAGGGGAACCTTTGCCGACCGGATGCTGATTGTCTATGGGTCCTTCCGGTGTGGAAGGCCGCTGGGCTTCTTCTTGAGAACAGCAGCGTAAATCAGTGGTACACGGGACGGTGTAGGGTCCGGGTTCCGGGTGGTGAAGGAGGGTGGTGTTGGTGGTGGAGATTTAGGTGGAGGGAGAACAAGGGGACCTGGAGGGGGGGGGGGGTATGGGTGGTGATTGGCAAAATCGATGACGGTTCGTTGGCGGGCAGTTTATCATATGTTTCGTCTCGGGAACCGTGGTCCCCACGGTTAGCAGATGGGTGCAGGAATTTCTCTGTTTAACCATCACCGGTGGATATTTTCCCTTTCGTCCATCGCCCCTCCCCCCGCCGCCTGAACCCTTTGCCCATCCTGACCCCAACGTCACACCACACCACGCGTTCCTCCTCCTCCACCCAGAATGCACTGCGTGCCGGAGAACTTCCGGGCCGTTTCCCTTGATACTCACACTGGATACCGACCCCATTGAGGACAGTATGATTGTATGTGTGTGCGGGGGGGCGGGGGCAGGTGTAAGGAGTGGGGTTATCCACGCGGATGCGACAAAATGCTCCATGACCCCTTCCCCCACCCCACCCCACCCCACCCCACCTCACCACAGCCCATTCCTTTTGTTTCCTGAGAGATCGCATTCATCATAGCCCTGGACCGATAAAAGAGTAGCGCCTACTTTCGACACACACAAAAAACACACCATTGAACCCACTGAGATATGCCTTTTGGGTTACTTTCTTGTCGTTTTTTGTCGGGGTGTTTTTGTCTTCTGTTATTACCATAAAAGCGTCATGACTCGTTAACAATGGCGAAGGTGGCCAGTTTAGAGACGTGGCTTGGGATGAGATTTCCGTCTGAGTAGGTTGTGAGGTAAAGGAGGAAAGGATTGGTAAGTGCAGTGTCCGGTAGAGGGGGTGTCGGTCGTTGTGATTGGGTTACCGATGGCTTTTCCATTTCTTTTTTTCTTGGCTTTATCGCGAAGGCGTTTGGAGGGGCTTAGAGACGTAGCCTCTTTTACCGTGTCAAATAACTCAAATTGGGGCCATGCGCTAACTGTGACCCTATTATTTTATATGGGATTAACTCGTTTCTCGAAATAGCGATTCCCGATGTAGTGGCAACCCATTTGAGGAAATATGTTGGTTTCTTTCTTTTTATCGGGGAAAAGAACTGCGGTTTGGGCCGGAACAGAGATTAATCATTCCGTGTGGTTACCGCTGTGCAAATATAGGGAAAATGGATGAATCGTTGCATGCATGTGTAAACTGGTTATTTAACGATGGCTGGCATTTTGCAAATAAAATGTCTGTACGGATTATTCTGCACTTTCTTACCTTTTGCATAATTTCTGTATTTCAGGTACAAGGATGAAATAGTCCGACTGCGCCAAATGCTGGGGATGAATGGCGCTGGGGGGTTCGCCAGTCCGGGGCCTCTGCGAAACAGCCACCAACCCCCTCGGCGATAGGTGACCTAGACAGGGATGGGTGACCTGCACAGTTATAGGTGACCTACACGGGGATAGGTGACCTGCACTGCATAGGGACTGTCATTTTGTCAATTAAACAAGCTTAGCATTAAGAGCAAAAGGGCCTAAGTTATTATTAAAACCGCCCTAATACGCATCTACCGTGTACGTTAGTTGACCGTTAACGGTTAAGTTTAGCAGGAATTACATTGAATTAACGTCATACCACCGATTGTTACTTTAATGGACCGCTCGCTGATTCGGTCGGAGTTAATTTTACTGCTGCTTTACTGTTGTGTGTCCTGGTGTGCCAGCCATCTCTTAAATGTCTGATGCGTCTGTTCTCTGATCGAGGTTGTGATATTACATATCAGATAGACGGTATACATATTTCACAAAGAATTACACTTTCCGACTGATATGGCCATATATCATTACTAACTGTGTAAATATCTTACAAGGACATACGCATTCTTTTAATGTGGTTGCAATATTACATAAATAGTATAACTGTATTACAAGGAACTGAAAGCTTATCCGAACTAAGGTTGTGCCGTTACAGAAGCAGTATAGGATATAGCACCAGGAATGACACATTCAAATTGAGACTAATAATACATGACCGTCATAAATGTGTTAACGGAAATGCACTCTATATCTGAATATTCAAGTCTATGGTTCGCGATGTTTTATTTGCGTACACTTTACAGAATTGATGAATTTGGTAATTGGTGATGTCCTTAGCTAATCCATTAGTAGGTGCTAAAGTACGTGAGAAGTAGCACATAACACATAAGAAGTAACACATAATACATTAGAATATATATCGGATGCGCAAGAAGAAAAACAGCGAAAAGCACACCGGGGAATTACTATTATAGAGGTGAAATCTATAGAATTACCTCAATAGAGGGAAGAGATGCATAGAATTGGTCCGAATTGGATCTTTGTAATCCTGTGTATATAGCAGGTCTGTCGTGTGGGCTTATGTGCTCAATATTCCATCCAAAACGTTTGTATAAATAACAGTAATCTGATTATTTATTGGTGGGTGTTATAGAGGTATTCAAATGCTTCCATCTCCATTGTGAGTGTTTAATATTTAATACACGTTTTCGCCTCCGTCCAATATTGTTATTATCATTATTATTGTACCAACTATTATCTTCGCTGTATTATTTTAATTTTTGCCTTTTGCTGATATGAAATCGTTATTTTATATTGATGGCTTATTTAATGTATTTAATTTACAGGTCCAACATCTTTGTCTAACTTTGATGTTGATCTTCGTTGCCTCTATGCATGACATGTTTATATTTATCATACACGTAGATTGTATTATATTTTTGTTAATATATGTATTGTTAATGTGTACGCCGCGATACCAAATCATTTATTACCCATATAATTATGTTTGCAATCAGACAAAAGGTGCTTCTTTTCTAGTGTTCTATGCCACAAGCAATGATAATATTGTCTATACGAGGTCTGGTCTCTCTGGGGAATAATTGAGAAGTCTTTAGCGGTGTGACCCCGCCCACATGGGAGAATGTATACTGAAGGTCAGAATGTGAGTCTCGTCGAAGAGAGTGGTAATTAACCTCTACTAATGAAGAGCCGTCTGGTTCAAGGATTATCTCCAGAGGTAGATTCCTTCGATCGGATAATCCTCTGGATAAAGGGATCTGGAGACAACAGCAGGATAATGTATGGGGCAGCCATGGCATCGGTCTCTGGCTTAGTGGGGTAACCACGGCTTGATTTGACTACCGCGATCAATTGCTTGTACTCGGGTGCGTGGGAGTGTTTTCGTGTTTGGTCTAAATTATCATTTATTTGCGTAATTTCTAAGAAAAATGCAAAGTAGCTTTACTTCGTATTTATTCGTTTTCAATGGTGTGATATTTTTAATGTGATAGATCTACCTCTTTTAATAATTCGCTAAACATTGCTACAAAGGGTGATCACTATACGAGGTGATCTTCATTCACGATTATCTTGTACATCGGTATCGACACAATATTCCGTGGCCTGGCCTTTAACAGTGGCCCAATTTAGCTTTCATGTGCACAAAAGTGGGCTTTATATTGCATTTGTATTCTTTAGATATATCGTTTAGATAAGATAAGTCTCAGGCATTCGAGATATGAGAACCCTGTTTCGTCTTGATTATTATTCGCAATAACATTGTCGATTTTGTGATATAATTGGCACTGTACTTTTTCTGGTTTATGATCTTTAGCAATAACGCTATATGCCAAAAATGTATCGTGAAACGCATCTAAGCTGTCGTATACAATTATATCATGCTGTACAACTGGTGACATTTATATAAGTACCAAAATATCGTATTGATTTACGAATGAATAATTGAGAAATAATTGCCGTACTTGAATTGAAATTTGTCTTTTATTAAATTTCTGAATAAAATAAAATAAAATAAAATAATTGATTTAATTAGGTTTCTCGTCGGATTTTTCTTTCTCTATGCGAGCCTAACTCTACGTGCTGCTCGAAATGGTTTTGGTGTCGCCTCCTGGTCTCCAAATGTTTCATCAGATTTTTATTAAAATTAGCATTCCTCCAGAAGACCAGCAGAGAAAGGAACAGTCGATGTCGTGACCACTGAACACATAGTCCGCGCCAGTTGGTTCACTACCACGTCTAATATAAGCAGGATACTCCACTTACATGAGAGGGAATCGACAAGAGCCCTCGCTTATCCTTATGTCTAGCCTCTGGCAAAACTGCAGTGCCAAATGTATGAGGTCTATAATAAGAGGTACTTCTATTTCACCGGGGATTTGCTTTGCCATGACGCATCAAAGACGGTCACTAGTGATTCCAACAGACGAGAAGTCTCAAATCAAATACTCGTTCAATAGCCCTGAAAAAAAATCCGGTTAGCCATTTCCTCGTTCCCAGCGGCATATTCTATGGTATATGACACATAGGCGGCTAATCACGGTAAAGCTTGCGCCCTGGAGGAGACCAGCGCGAATGGTGCCGTGGTTAAGGTCGCGGAACTCAGACCTGGCCGCTACCATTCTTCATGCTCCTGTGCACGCTTATTTAAATGCGATAATATTAACGTTATTTTCAGATGCAGTATGGAAACATGCATGGCCCCCAGAGTAATTACTGCCTGGACGCATTAGCGTGATTTTTGTTTTCGGTGCGCGCATGAAAAATCGTCCTGCACAAAAAGCTAGGGTCACAGATGAACAAATCAGAGGATCTTTTTAATCTAGTCACGTTCCCCTGACCGAGAAGAGAACCGCCCGCGCTGCGTCCCGCCGAAAGGCTCCCGGAAATGCGCATAAAAAGCACTAAAATTATGGCGACAGAAAATACGAAACAGCGGCGAACGCTATCGAAAAAGAAACACCGAAATACTTTGAGCAATCCGAGCGCGCGACGACAAGCTCCGTTGACGATGTCTGGGTCGACAATACGTCACTTCTCAGCTAAATGTACCAACACAAATAGGACTAAGCCGGAAGGAGGAAAAACATTAATTTTATTCATTAGGTGTGTCGCGACGAAGGAGAAAAACGAAAAAACTACGGATTGGCTTAGCGGAATTAGACTGTGTCTGTCGGTGGTGAGAGCAAGGTTTTTGTCTGCAGACGAACGTGGCCAATCACCCCGTCAGGCAACTCACCTAAAGCTTAATCGAGAAGGCTTTTAGGCATTCCCTTCGGTCATGTGAGAAGAGTAGATTTGTTGGGGTTTTCTCTTTCGGTAAGTAATTACACACAGGCGAACGGTGTGGAAAATTACCAAGGCACAGCAAAAGATGAATGAAGTGGTTTGGTAGGACTGAAGAAGAGTCAGTCTGTCCCCTCTACAGCTAGTGGAACCCACTTTACGACCACCCACAAATGCGAACATCTTAAGATAGCTTTCTTAGTGCCGAGCATTTGCCTCTGTGCGTTTTGTTCTATTTAAAATAATATTAACGAAGACCGTAACCTATAAGTAACGCATTTTGTTCTTTCGTTATTGTGACATGAGCCGTAACATAATTGAGCAACAACATCTCGATAACAATGTCTTTCCTTGTTTATTTTACTCATTGATGATTTGTCTACTGGTTGTTACGGGGGCGGGGGGGGGGGGGGGGCAAGGGGTCATGTTCACAGATCACGATGAATTAAAAAGGATAAATTCCAGTATACATAGGAAGGGCGGATACATGATATTATAAATTAGCGATTTCCCGATTCACGGTTTAATATTATTATCTTTAATATTTAATATTAAAATTCGCGCTTCACGATTAATGAAAATCCTTTATCACGACGTTCGGCTATTACACCATTCCCAGTTCACGAAGAATTATATGCCTCATTCCCAGTTCACAGTGAAATGAAAACCCCATTCCCGAGGAACGGAAATACCCCTTGGTCCGGCCCCCACCCCTCCCCTGTTATGCTGCCACCACTGAGAAAATGAGAATATTTACGTGTCCAGTACCTGGAGGAGAACATCGGGGGTTAGCGTTTATTTTATAGCCATGTACGTTGTGTAACGATAATAAATAAACTCAAGATCCCGTAACCTCAGGTCACGGTGTAGATGTCTCAGTAGCCTTAGTGCGTTTTCGTTCCTTGGGTTATTTAGGACGCTTCACGTACTAAACAGGTAAATGTATGTAATACTACGATTGGTTGATAGTGTTTGAGGTATGTAAATGAATATATGGCTTGTATTTTGCCTTCGCTTCTAGTTTTGTCGCCATATCAAATTTATAACGATGCCACGCATTAGATTTGTGTCAACTAGGCGTTAGCGGCCTGAAATTAGCTAATACAATTATGTTCGCCATGGTGGCTTGAAACACGAGCCAAGCTATCTATATTAGGGATGGCCTGTGACACTATAGAGGTGTTCGCTGGACACTAACGGCACCAATTCATTGAGATCCATGGGGTAAAACTCCATACAGCTCTGATGTCATAGCCCACTCACGACGGACGAGACCACATCTTTCCTGGCTCGGGGTCCAGTGGGACTAATCCATCTTGCGTGATTCAGGGGTAATGTTTTCGCATCTGGTTGTATGATCTCACGAGGCTGTTTCACTGTAAGAGATCGGAATGCCGTGGCATGGAATTACACGCATATCGTGGCGGATAGCAAATGTGATTTAATCTTCCCATTGGACTGACAATGTGGACAATGACAATGTGGATCTTAATGCCCGTAAGTTCGGACGCTGTCTGCTGGGCAATCGGAGTTCTGGGAACTACGGAATTAGACCTCTGTTTGGGAATGGAGATTGATTTTGCTGGTTCTTTCCCGAGAGGATACACAACACCGACGTTTTGACTGGGGTGTGATGGGTGCTATGGTAACACACTCGCCTCGACTTGTTCACATTGTGCCGTGAGTTGTACAAAGAGGAAGTGATGTATGTATACTCATGGCTCGGCATCTCTGTGGAAATAACGTTATTCATATCTGGTCAGATCATTATTTTGTTTCCTTGCCGTTCTCTCGCGTCTTGATGATTAGTTTTCGTTCGTTATTCCTCTTTATCTTGTCATTAATTCATCCTGCGCCATCGTGCATATATAATAGTTTTTGGACGAAATCTGGAGGGAGGGTTTTTTCTTATGTTACGCTGTATCCACAACATTAAACCCATTAATTGAATAGTTACGACAGGATATGAAAAGAATAATTGAAGAGATAGTAGAAGATATTCAAACACTGACGACCGTGGGGGGCAAAAAATTTGACATGTTATTCCGAGACATTTTTTACTATCTATCAATCGAAAAAAGGCATTGATCAACGTTCGAACGCTCAACATTTGTACTCTACCGACTGAGCTAACTCAGCTTAGGAGTCGTCGTTTGCGTATGAATGCGTCTTCCTCTCAACTTGAAGTTACCCGTAGAGCAATAATTTCCCGAAAATAGTAAAAGCACATTTATTCCACGTCACTGCCGTTTGTGGCCTTAATGTGATACAATAGCCATTTCGCACAGACTTAACATTCACACAGTGAAAATGTGCTTCATGCACTTTCCCAAAATATTTCGAAAATCACAATGGAGGTGGAAATTCGCTGTACGAGCAGCTTTAACGAGATACTTCCACGCCACCTGTGTCATAATACATGTAGCACCTATACATAGTCTGACATACATGTGGTTGTTTGAGATGTTACGAATGATTGCATACCTATAAATAGAACTGTTTCGTCCTGATAATGCTATCGGATTTGAAAAAAGGGCCAAATTCATTTTCTTCCCGTCCGTGGGTCTCGATCTTTATCCACCGACGCAATACGCAGCTCTGACGCCGTTAATAAATCTGTGGAGATAGGACACACCTGAAATAAAAGTGTCCAGTGTGAATTGGATACTGACACAACGTTGGGCAATGGATCCCTCCTACTATCTAGATACCTAGATGAGATAACGCTGGCCATGAACAGTCCCTGGCGCTAGGTGGCTGGGTCCCTGTCGCTGAGTGGCTGGGTCTCTGTCGCTGGGTCCCTGTCGCTGAGTGGCTGGGTCTCTGTCACTGGGTGGCTGGTTCCCTGTCGCTGAGTTGCTGGGGCCTTGCGCTGTGTGGCTGGGTCCCTGTCGCTGAGTGGCTGGGTCTCTGTCGCTGGGTGGCTGGTTCCCTGTTGCTGGGTGTCTGGTTCCCCGGCGCTGAGTGTCTGGGTCCCTGTCGCTGGGTGGCTGGTTCCCTGGCGCTGGGTGGCTGATTCCCGGGCACTGAATGGCTGGGTCCCTGTCGCTGATTGTCTGGGTCCCTGGCGCGGGGTGGCTGGGTCCCCGAGCTCGGTCCTTGGGTTGTTGGCGTCTATTTGAATGATACGGAGATGCGATACCGGCTGATTTTTACCATTGTTGCCTGGAGCCTCGGACGGTTTGGCAGTCCCGATCGCTGGTTGTGATTGGTTGTGATCGAGAGCGGAGCGACTCTCGTAAAACTGGGTTTTTAATCCCCCCCGGTTTTTAATGACCTGTCCTATAGCGTTCATTCATCTATGCTGGCGCTGACGCCAAAACCAATCGCAAAAATGTGAGAAGTGTGCCGGGCTGATTGCATTTCTGACTCGCGGTTGTCTGTGAAGGATATGTGAAGCTGAATTATGAGGCCTTAAAAGGTTAGCTACTTACCACTGGACGAGTAAGACAGGTTACGTCCCTTGAGTGGCGTTATTCACTATACTTTGGTGTTGCGCTTGTGTGACGTCATCCATTTGGTGTTGCGCCTATGTGACGTCATCCACTAAGATAGTGCGCCCGTGTGTCGTCATTCGTTGAAGTATTGCGCTAGTGTGACGTCATCCACTATGGTGTCCGGGCATCCACTTTGTATGACGTCCATGTAACGTCATCCACTGTGATGTTGCCCAAGAAAAAGATATAGGATGGAATAACCCGCAACGATCAAACGCGACAGATATATGACGACAAATCCAACACACCATTTCCTGACAATTGTAACATAGGTTAAGGCCTGCCCTTTAGGAACACATTAACGTGTCAATATGGCCCAATGCTAATGGCACCCTGTAATTTGTCGTCCTCGGTTCAGCCATGGTTACCAAGTGACGTGCTGCCCTCGAGGAAGAAGGAGCATTTCGCTGTTGGCGGTGTAAATGCCATGGGGTGGGAGAAGTCTGGGTACACAGAACACGGGACTTGGTCAGCGGCGACCGGAGAGAGCTAGACACTCTGCTTCTCCGGTAGAGAGAGCCACTGATCGGGGCAAGAGTCATCGATATGTGCGGCATGAATAATATAATAATACAAAAAAAATAAAACACGGATTTTTCTCCTCAAAATAATATGACAGACGATGTGATAAATAAGGCAGGCTGGATGCGAGATCCGCGAGCATGGGGGATATATTTACAATTTCTGCCACGTGGCTGGGTTGAGGGGGAAGCTTTGCCGACCGGATGTTGATTGTCTATGGCTGTTTCCGGTGTGAAAGGCCGCTGGGCTTCTTCTTGCGAACAGCAGCGTAAATCAGTGGTACACGGGACGGTGTAGGGTCCGGGTTCCGGGTGGTGAAGGAGGGTGGTGTTGGTGGTGGACATTTAGGTGGAGGGAGAACAAGGGGACCTGGAGGGGTGGGGGGGGGAGAGGGGTAAGGGTGGTGATTGGCAAAATCGATGACGGTTCGTTGGCGGGCAGTTTATCACATGTTTCGTCTCGGGGACCGTCGTTCCCGCTGTGAGCAGATGGGTGCAGGAATTTCTCTGTTTAACCATCACCCGTGGATATTTTCCCCTTCCTCCGTCCCCCCCCCCCGCCTAAACCCTTTGCCCATACTGACCCCAACGTCACACCACACCACGCGTTCCTCCTCCTCCACCCAGAATGCACTGCTTGCCGGAGAACTTCCGGGCCGTTTCCCTTGATACTGACACTGGATACCGACCCCATTGAGGAAAGTGTGATTGTATGTGTGTGTTGGGGGGGGGGGGAGGTGGTAAGGAGTGGGGTTATCCACGCGGATGCGACAAAATGCTCCATGACCCCCCCCCACCCCACCCCACCCCACCCCGCCTCACCACAGCCCTCCCTTTTGTTTCCTGAGAGATCGCATTCATCATAGCCCTGGACCGATAAAAGAGTAGCGCCTACTTTCGACACACACAAAAAACACACCATTGAACCCACTGAGATGCGTTTTGGGTTACTTTCTTGTCGTTTTTTGGGGGTGTTTTTGTCTTCTGTTATTACCATAAAAGCGTCATGACTCGTTAACAATGGCGAAGGTGGCCAGTTTAGAGACGTGGCTTGGGATGAGATTTCCGTCTGAGTAGGTTATGAGGTAAAGGAGAAAAGGATTGGTAAGTGCAGTGTACGGTAGAGGGGGTGTCGGTCGTTGTGATTGGGTTACCGATGGCTTTTCCATTTCCTTTTTTCTTGGCTTTATCGCGAAGGCGTTTGGAGGGGCTTAGAGACGTCGCCTCTTTTACCGTGTCAAATAACTCGAATTGGGGCCATGCGCTAACTGTGACCCTATTATTTTATATTGGATTAACTCGTTTCTCGAAATAGCGATTCCCGATGTAGTGGCAACCCATTTAAGGAAATATGTTGGTTTTTTTCTTTTTATCGGGGAAAAGAACTGCGGTTTGGGCCGGAAAAGAGATTAATCATTCCGTGTGGTTACCGCTGTGCAAATATAGGGAAAATGGGGATGCTGGCGCTGGGGGGTTAGCCAGTCCGGGGCCTCTGCGAAACAGCCAGCAACCCCCTCGGCGATAGGTGACCTGCTCGGGGATAGGTGACCTAGACAGGGATGGGTGACCTGCACAGGTATAGGTGACCTACACGGGGAACGGTGACCTACAATGCATAGGGACTGTCATTTAGTCAATTAAACAAGCTTAGCATTAAAACCACAAGGGCTTAAGTCATAATTAAAACCGTCCTAATACGCATCTACCGTGTACGTTAGTTGACCGTTAACGGTTAAGTTTAGCAGGAATTACATTAAATTAACGTCATACCACCGATCGCTACTTTTATGGACCGCTCGCTGATTCGGTCGGAGTTAATTTTACTGGTGCTTTGCTGTTGTGTGTCCTGGTGTGCCAGCCACCTCTTAAATGTCTGATGCATCTGTCCCCTGATCGAGGTTGTGATATTACATATCAGATAGACGGTATACATATTTCACCAGGAATTACACTTTCTAACTGATATGGCCATATGTCATTACTAACTGTGTAAATATCTTACCAGGACATATGCATTCTTTTAATGTGGTTGTAATATTACATAAATAGTATAAATGTATTACAAGGAACTGTAAGCTTATCCGAACTAAGGTTGTGCCGTTACAGAAGCGGTATAGGATATATCACCAGGAATGACACATTCAAATTGAGACTGATAATTCATGACCGTCATAAATGTGTTAACGGAAATGCATTCTATATCTGAATATTCAAGTCCATGGTTCGTGATGTTTTATTTGCGTACACTGTACAGAATTGATGAATTTGGTAATTGGTTATGTCCTGAGATAATCCATTAGTAGGTGCTAAAGTATGTGAGAAGTAACACATAACACATAAGAAGTAACACATAAGACATTAGAATATATATCGGATGCGCAAGAAGAAAAAGAGCGAAAAGCACACCAGGGAATTACAATTATAGAGGTAAAATCTATAGAATTACCTCAATAGAGGGAAGAGATGCATAGAATTGGTCCGAATTGGATTTTTGTAATCCTGTGTGTATAACAGGTCTGTCGCGTGGGCTTATGTGCTCAATACTTCATCCAAAACGTTTGTATAAATAACAGTAATCTGATTATTTATTGGTGAGTTTATAGAGGTATTCAAATGCTTCCATCTCCATTGTGAGTGTTTAATATTTAAAACACGTTTTCGCCTCCGTCCAATATTGTTATTATCATTATTATTGTACCAACTATTATCTTCGCTGTATTATGTTAATTTTTGCCTATTGCTGATATGAAATCGTTATTTTATATTGATGGCTTATTTAATGTATTTAACTTACAGGTCCAACATGTTTGTCTAATTTTGATGTTGATCTTCGTTGCCTCTATGCATGACATGTTTATATTTATCATACACGTAGATTGTATTATATTTTTGTTAATATATGTATTGTTAATGTGTACGCCGCGATACCAAAGCATTTATTACCCATATAATTATGTTTGCAATCAGACAAAAGGTGCTTCTTTTCTAGTGTTCTATGCCACAAGCAATGATAATATTGTCTATACGAGGTCTGGTCTCTCTGGGGAATAATTGAGAAGTCTTTAGCGGTGTGACCCCGCCCACATGGGAGAATGTATACTGAAGGTCAGAATGTCAGTCTCGTCGAGGAGAGGGGTAATTAACCTCTACTAATGAAGAGCCGTCTGGTTCAAGGATTATCTCCAGAGGTAGATTCCTTCGATCGGATAATCCTCTGGATAAAGGGATCTGGAGACAACAGCAGGATAATGTATGGGGCAGCCATGGCATCGGTTTCTGGCTTAGCGGGGTAACCACGGCTTGACTTGACTACCGCGATCAATTGCTTGTACTCGGGTGCGTGGGAGTGTTTTCGGGTTTGGTCTAAGTTATCATTTATTTACGTAATTTCTACGAAACATGCAAAGAAGCTTTACTTCGTTTTTATTCGTTTTCATTGGTGTGATATTTTTAATGTGATAGATTTACCTCTTTTAATAATTTGCTAAACATTGCTACAAAGGGTGATCACTATACGAGGTGATCTTGATTCACGATTATCTTGTACATCGGTATCGACACAATATTCTGTGGCTTGGCCTTTAACAGTAGACCAATTTAGCTTTCATGTGCACAAAAGTGGGCTTTATATTGCATTTGTATTCTTTAGATATATAGTTTAGATAAGATAAGTCTCAGGCATTCGAGATATGAGAACCCTGTTTCGTCTTGATTATTATTCGCAATAATATTGTCGATCTTGTGATATAATTGGCACTGTACTTTTTCTGGTATATGATCTTTAGCAATAACGCTATATGCCAAAAATGTATCGTGAAACGCATCTATCGTATATAATTACATCATGCTGTACAACTGGTGACATTTATATATGTACCAAAATATCGTATTGATTTACGAATGAATAATTGAGAAATAATTGCCGTACTTGAATTGAAATTTGTCCTTTAGTAAATTTCTGAATAAAATAAAATAAAATAAAATAATTGATTTAATTAGGTTTCTCGTCGGATTTTTTTTTCTCTATGCGAGCCTAACTCTACGTGCTGCTCGAATTGGCTTTGGTGTCGCCTCCTGGTCTCCAAATGTTTTATCAGATTTTTATTAAAATTAGCATTCCTCCAGAGGACCAGCAGAGAAAGGAACAGTCGATGTCGTGACCACTGAACACATAGTCTGCGCCAGTTGGTTCACTACCACGTCTAATATAAACAGGATACTCCACTTACAGGAGAGGGAATCGAAGGGAGCCCTTGCTTATCCGTATGTCTAGTCTCTGGCAAAACTGCGGTGCCAAATGTATGAGGTCTATAGTAAGAGGTGCTTCTATTTCACCGGGGATTTGCTTTGCCTCGACGCATCAAAGACGGTCGCTAGTGATTCCAACAGACGAGAAGTCTCAAATCAAATACTCGTTCAAAAGCCCTGAAAAATTATCCGGTTAGCCATTTCCTCGTTCCCAGCGGCATATTCTATGGTATATGACACATAGGCGGCTAATCACGGTAAAGCTTGCTCCCTGGAGGAAACCATCGCGACTGGTGCCGTAGTTAAGGTCGCGAAACTCAGAACTGGCCGCTACCATTCTTCATGCTCCTGTGCATTCTTACTTAAATGCGATAATATTAACGTGTTTTTCAGATGCAGTATGGAAACATGCATGGCCCCCAGAGTAATTACTGCCTGGACGCATTAGCGTGACTTTTTTTTCGGTGCGCGCATGAGAAATCGTCCTGCACAAAAAAGCTAGGGTCACAGATGAACAAATCAGAGGATCTTTTTAATCTAGTCACGTTCCCCTGACCGAGAAGAGACCGTCCGCGCTGCGTCCTGCCGAAAGGCTCCCGGAAATTCGCATAAAAAGCACTAAAATTATGGCGACAGAAAATACGAAACAGCGGCGAACGCTATCGAAACAGCAAAACCGAAATACTCAATCCGAGCACGCGACAAGCTCCGTTGACGATGTCTGGGTCGACAATACGTCACTTCTTAATTAAATGTACCAACACAAATAGGACTAAGCCGAAAGGAGGAAAAACATTTAGTTCATTCATTAGGTGTGTCTCGATGAAGGAGAAAAACGAAAAACGTACGGATTGACTTAGCGGAATTAGACTGTGTCTGTCGGTGGTGAGAGCAATTTTTTTGTCCGCAGACGAACGTGGCCAATCACCCCGTCAGGCAACTCACCTAAAGCTTAATCGAGAAGGCTTTTAGGCATTCCCTTCGGTAATGTGAGAAGCGTAGATTTGTTGGGGTTTTCTTCTTTGGTAAGTAATTACACACAGGCGAACGGTGTGGAAAATTACCAAGGCACAGCAAAAGATGAATGAAGTGGCTTGGCAGGACTGAAGAAGAGAAAGTCTGTCCCCTCTACAGCTAGTGGAACCCACTTTACGACCACCCACAAATGCGAACATCTTAAGATGTATTAGTGCCGAGCATTTGCCTTTGTGTGTTTTGTTCTATTTAAAATAATATTAACGATGACCGTAACCTATAAGTAAAGCATTTTTCATCTCTCCCCGAATCAATCAATGTGGCTGTCACTATAGTGATCATATAGCATTAAAGATTAATTAATGACGTAATGCAAGGAGCAACTTTCAAATGATGTTACATGTATAACTTGTTGCACTTTGTTCTTTCGTTATTGTGACATGAACCATAACATAATTGAGCAACAACATCTCAAAAACAATATCTTCCCTTGTTTATTTTACTCATTGATGAATTGTCTACTGGTTGTTAGGGGGGAGGGGGAGGGGGGGGGGGCAAGGGGTCGTGTTCACAGATCGCGCTGAATTAAAAAGGATAAATTCCAGTATACATAGGAAGGGCGGATACATGATATTATAAATGAGCGATTTCCCGATTCACAGTTTAATATTATTATCTTTAATATTTAACATTAAAATTCGCGGTTCACGAAGAATTATTTGCCTCATTCCCAGTTCACAGTGAAATGAAAATTAGCTCATACAATTATGTTCGCCATGGTGGCTTGAAACACGAGCCAAGCTATCTATATTAGGGATGGCCTGTGACACTATAGAGGTGTTTGCTGCACACTAACGGCACCAATTCATTGAGATCAATGGGGTAAACCTCCATACAGCTCTGATGTCATAGCCCACTCACGACGGACGAGACCACATCTTTCCTGGCTCGGGGTCCAGTGGGAATAATCCATCTTGCGTGATTCAGGGGTAATGTTTTTGCATCTGGTGGTATGATCTCACGAGGCTATTTCATTGTCAGAGATCGGAACGCCGTGGAAGGGAATTACATGCATATCCTGGCGGATAATAAATGTGATTTAATCTTCGCATTGGACTGAAATGTGGATCTTAATGCCCGTAAGTTCGGCGCGCTGTCGGCTGGGCAATCGGAGTTCTGGGAAACTACGGTATTAGAACTCTGTTTGGGAATGGAGATTGATTTCGCTGGTTCTTTCCCGAGAGGATGCACCACACCGACGTTTTGACTGGGGTGTGATGGGCGCTATGGTAACACACTCGCCTCGACTTGTTCACATTGTGCCGTGAGTTGTACAAAGAGGAAGTGATGCATGTATGCTCATGGCTCGGCATCTCTGCGGAAATACCGTTATTCATATCTGATCGGGTCGTTCTTTTGTTTCCTTACCGTTCTCTCGCGTCTTGATGATTAGTTTTCGTCCATTATTCATCTTTATCTTGTCATTAATTCATCCTGCGCCATAGTGCATATATAATTGTTTTTGGACGGAGGGATTTTTCTTATGTTAAGCTGTATCCACAACGTTAAACCCGATCCTTGAAGAGTTACGACAGGATATGGAAAGAATAATTGAAGAGATAGTAAAAGATATTCAAACGCTGACGACCTTGTGGGGCACAATATTTGTCATGTTATTCCGAGAAATTTTTTACCATCTATCAATCGAAAAAAGGCACTGTTCAATGTTCGAAAGCACAACCCTTGTGCTCTACCGACTGAGCTAACTCGGCTTAAGAGTGGTCGTTTGCGTTTGAATGCGTCTTCCTCTAAACTTAAAGTTACCCGTAGAGCAATAATTTCCTGAAAATAGTAAAAACACAATTATGCCACGCAATAAATGACAGCAAATGTTGTTGAGCCACTTTTTGGGGCCAGCCCGATGCTTCTCGTGTGAGAAAACGTGGTTTTCTTGTGCACTACGTCCTTCGAGCGATACTGCCGTGTGTGGCCTTAAAATGATACACTAGCCATTTCGTACAGTGAGTTAACATTCACAGAGTGAAAATGTGTTTCAAGCACGTTTCCAAAATATTTCGAAAATCATAATGGAAGTGGAAACTCACTGTACAAGCAGCATTAACGAGATACTTCCACGTCACCTGTGTCATAGTACATGTAGCACCTTTACATAGTCTGACATACATGTGGTTGTTTGAGATGTTACAAATGATTGCATCACTATAAATATAACTATTTCGTCCTCATAGAATGACGCTCTCGGATTTAAATAAAGACCCAATTCGCTGTCACACCTATGTGCTCGTTTTGTGTCTCCTTCCCTTCCGTGGGTCTCGATCTTTATCCACCAACGCAATACGCAGTTCTGACGCCGTTAATAAATCTGTGCGGATACGAAAAACGTGAAATAAAAGTGTCCAGTGTGAATTGGATACTGACACCACGTTGGGCAATGTATCCCTCCTACTATCTAGATGTCTAGATGAGATAACGCTGGCCATGAACAGTCCCTGGCGCTGGGTGGCTGGTTCCCAGGAGCTGCGTGGCTGGGTCCCTGGAGCTGCGTGGCTGGGTCCCTGTAGCTGGGTGGCGGGTTCCCTGGCGCTGAGTGGCGGGTTTCCTGGCGCTGGGTGGCTGGGTCCCTGCCGCTGGGTGTCTGATTCCCCGGCGCTGGGTGGCTGGGTTCCTGTCGCTGGGTGGCTGGGTCCCTGTCGCTGGGTGGCTGGTTCCCTGTCGCTGGGTGGCTGGACCGCTGTCGCTGGGTGGCTGGGTCCCTGGCGATGGGTGGCTGAGTCTCTGTCGCTTGATGGCGGGGTCCCTGGCGCCGGGTGGCTGGTTCCCTGGCGCTGGGGGGCTGGTTCCCGGGCACTGGGTGGCTGGGTCCCTGCCGCTTAGTGTGTGGGTCCCTGACGATGGGTGGCTGGGCGACTCTCGTCAAACTAGGTGTTTAATCCCCCTGGTTTTTAATGACCTGTCCTATAGCCTTCATTGATCTATGCTAGCGCTGACGCCAAAACCAATCGCAAAAATGTGAAAAGTGTGCCGGGCTGACTGCAGTTCTGACTCGCAGTGGTCTGTGAAGGACATGTGAAGCTGGATTGTGAGGCTTTATGAGGATAGAGGTCTGTCTAGAGGTTCGGGTGGCGCGCTACTTACCAGGTCATTCAACCACTGGACCAGTAAGGAACGTTATGTAACTTCGAATGGCGTTATTCAGTATACTCTGGTATTGCGCTTGTGTGACGTCATACAATTTGGTGATGCGTGACGTCATCTAATAATGAGTTAGGCCTGTGTGACGTCATCCACTGTGATATTGATTGCGCTAGTGTGACGTCATCCACTATGGTGTTGCGCCTGTGTGTCGTCATCCACTGTGATATTGGCCAAGGATATTTTTGGCAGTTTAATGACAATATGTTTTTATCAATTTGTGTTAAATTGTGATGTATATATAGATATAGGATGGAAAAAACCAGCAACGATCAAACGCGACATGCATATGACGACAAATCCAACACACCATTTCCTGACAATTGTAACATAGGTTAAGGCCTGCCCCTTAGGGACACATTAACGTGCCAATATGGCCCAATGCTTATGGCAACCTGTGATTTGTCGTCCTCAGTTCAGCCGTGGTTACCAAGAGACGTGCTGCCCTCGAGGAAGAAAGGGCGTTTCGCTGTTGGCGGTGTAAATGCCATGGGTGGGTGAAGTCTGGGTACACAGAACACGGGACTTGGTCAGCGGCGACCGGAGAGAGCTAGACACTCCGCTTCTCCGGTAGAGAGAGCCACTGATCGGGGCAAGAGTCATCGATATGTGCGGCATGAATAATATAGAAAATACAAAAAAAATAAAACACGGATTTTTCTCCTCACCGCCTAGGATTAAAATAATATGACAGACGATGTGATAAATAAGGCAGGCTGGATGCGAGATCCGCGAGCATGGGGCAGAGTGGGGGGATATATTTACAATTTCTGCCACGTGGTTGGGTCGAGGGGGAAGCTTTGCCTACCGGATGTTGATTGTCTATGGCTGTTTCCGGTGTGAAAGGCCGCTGGGCTTCTTCTTGCGAACATCAGCGTAAATCAGTGGTACACGGGACGGGGTGGGGTCCCGGATCCGGGTGGTGAAGGAGGGTGTTGGTGGTGGAGATATAGGTGGAGGGAGAAAGGGTGGGGGGGGGGCGGTGTATGGGTGGTGATTGGCAGAATCGATGACGGTTCGTTGGCGGGCAGTTTATCACATGTTTCGTCTCGGGGACCGTCGTTCCCGCTGTGCGCAGATGGGTGCAGGAAGTTCTCTATTTAACCATCACCCGTGGATATTTTCCCATTCCTCACTGCCCCCCCCCCCCACCCCGCCTAAACCCTTTGCCCATCCTGACCCCAACGTCACACCACACCACGCGTTCCTCCTCCTCCACCCAGAATGCACTGCGTGCCGGAGACCTTCCGGGCCGTTTCCCTTGATACTGACACTGGATACCGACCCCATTGAGGAAAGTGTGATTGTATGTGTGTGGGGGGGATAGGGGGGTGGGGGGGGGGAGGTTGTAAGGAGTGCGGTTATCCACGTGGATGCGACAAAATGCTCCATGACTTCAAAGGATTGAGGAGGGCAGTGGCCGGTAGAGGGGCTGTCGGTCGTTGTGATTGGGTTACCGATGGCTTTTCCTTTTCCTTTTTTCTTAGCTTTTCCTTGGGTCTGGCTTTATCGCGAAGGCGTTTGGAGTGGCTTAGAGACGTCGCCTCTTTTACCGTGTCAAATAACTCAAATTGGGGCCATGCGCTAACTTTGGCCCTGTTATTTTATATTGGATTAACTCGTTTCTTAAAAAAGCGATTCCCGATGTAGTGGCAACCCATTTAAGGAAATATGTTGGTTTCGTTCTTTTTATCGGGGAAAAGAACTGAGGTTTGGGCCGGAAAAGAGATATGGGGAATATGGGGAAAATGGATGAATCGTTGCATCCATGTGTAAACTGGTTATTTGACGATGGCTGGCATTTTGCAAATAAAATGTCTGTACGGATTAATCTGCACTTTCTTACCTTTTGTATAATTTCTGTATTTCAGGTACAAGGATGAAATAATCCGACTGCGCCAAATGCTGGGGATGAATGGCGCTGGGGGGTTCGCCAGTCCAGGGCCTCTGCGGAACAGCCACCAACCCCCTCGGCGATAGGTGACCTTTACCCCGATAGGTGACCTGCACGGGGATAGGTGACCTGCACGGGGATGGGTGACCTGCACGGGGATAGGTGACCTACGCGGGGATAGGTGCCCTAGACGGGGATGGGTGACCTACGCGGGGATAGGTGACCTTTACCCCGATAGGTAACCTGCACGGGGATAGGTGCCCTAGACGGGGATGGGTGACCTGCACGGGGATAGGTGACCTACGCGGGGATAGGTGACCTGCACGGGAATAGGTGACTTACACGGGGATAGGAGTGCGGTTATCCACGTGGATGCGACAAAATGCTCCATGACTTCAAAGGATTGAGGAGGGCAGTGGCCGGTAGAGGGGCTGTCGGTCGTTGTGATTGGGTTACCGATGGCTTTTCCTTTTCCTTTTTTCTTAGCTTTTCCTTGGGTCTGGCTTTATCGCGAAGGCGTTTGGAGTGGCTTAGAGACGTCGCCTCTTTTACCGTGTCAAATAACTCAAATTGGGGCCATGCGCTAACTTTGGCCCTGTTATTTTATATTGGATTAACTCGTTTCTTAAAAAAGCGATTCCCGATGTAGTGGCAACCCATTTAAGGAAATATGTTGGTTTCGTTCTTTTTATCGGGGAAAAGAACTGAGGTTTGGGCCGGAAAAGAGATATGGGGAATATGGGGAAAATGGATGAATCGTTGCATCCATGTGTAAACTGGTTATTTGACGATGGCTGGCATTTTGCAAATAAAATGTCTGTACGGATTAATCTGCACTTTCTTACCTTTTGTATAATTTCTGTATTTCAGGTACAAGGATGAAATAATCCGACTGCGCCAAATGCTGGGGATGAATGGCGCTGGGGGGTTCGCCAGTCCAGGGCCTCTGCGGAACAGCCACCAACCCCCTCGGCGATAGGTGACCTTTACCCCGATAGGTGACCTGCACGGGGATAGGTGACCTGCACGGGGATGGGTGACCTGCACGGGGATAGGTGACCTACGCGGGGATAGGTGCCCTAGACGGGGATGGGTGACCTACGCGGGGATAGGTGACCTTTACCCCGATAGGTAACCTGCACGGGGATAGGTGCCCTAGACGGGGATGGGTGACCTGCACGGGGATAGGTGACCTACGCGGGGATAGGTGACCTGCACGGGAATAGGTGACTTACACGGGGATAGGTGACCTACACGGGGATAGGTGACCTACACGAGCATAGGTGACCTACATGGCGATAGGTGACCTGGACAAGGATGGGTGACCTACTCGGGATATGTGATATACACGGGGATAGGTGACTTACAATGCGATATGTGACCTGCACGGGGATAGGTGACCTGGACACCTACACGGTTCTAATACTAACTTTCCTTTCAGAGGATCATCAGGATAGTAAAATTTGCATAGGGACTGTCATTTTGTCAATTAAACAAGCTTAGCATTAAAACCACAAGGGCTTAAGTTATTATTAAAACCGTTCTAATACTGATCTACCGCGTACGTTAACAGTTTAGTTGACTGTTAACGGTTAAGTTTAGCTGGAATTACATTGAATTACGTCATAACACCGATCGCTACTTTTATGGACCGCTCGCTGATTCGGTCGGAGTTAATTTTACTGGTGCTTTACTGTTGTGTGTACTGGTGTGCGAGCCATCTCTTAAACGTCTGATGCATCTGTCCCCTGATCGAGGTTGTGATATTACATATCAGATAGACGGTATACATATTTTACCAAGAATTACACTTTCCAACTGATATGGCCATATGTCATTACCAACTATGTAAATATCTTACAAGGACATACGCATTCTTTTAATGTCGTTGTAATATTACATAAATAGTATAACTGTATTACAAGGAACTGAAAGCTTATCCGAACTAAGGTTGCGCCGTTACAGAAGCAGCATAGGATATATCACCAGGAATGACACATTCAAATTGAGACTGATAATTCATGACCGTCTTAAATGTGTTAACGGAAAAGCACTCCATATCTAAATATTCAAGTCCATGGTTCGTGATGTTTTATTTGCGTACACCGTACAGAATTGATGAATTTGGTAATTGGTTATGTCCTTAGATAATCCGTTAGTAGGTGTTATGTACGTGAGACGTAACACATAATAAGACATTAGAATATTTATCGGATGCGCAAGAAGAAAAAGAGCGAAAAGCAAGATGATTTTTGTTATAGATATCGGTTGTTATTCAACTGCACATGATTATATAATTATAATAAATTGATAGTCAGTCTGTACCACACTTCACAAAGCTTTATAAATAACAGTAATCTGATTATTTATTGGTGGGTGTTATAGAGGTATTCAAATGCTTCCATCTCCATTGTGTGTGTTTAATATTTAATACACGTTTTCGCCTCCGTCCAATATTGTTATTATCATTATTATTATACCAACTATTATCTTCGCTGTATTATGTTAATTTTTGCCTATTGCTGATATGAAATCGTTATTTTATATTGATGGCTTATTTAATGTATTTAATTTACAGGTCCAACATCTTTGTCTAATTTTGATGTTGATCTTTGTTGCCTCTATGCATGACATGTTTATATTTATCATACATGTAGAGTGTATTATATTTTTGTTAATATATGTATTGTTAATGTGTACGCCGCGATACCAAATAATTTATTACCCATATAATTATGTTTGCAATCAGACAAAAGGTGCTTCTTTTCTAATGTTCTATGCCACAAGCAATGATAAGATTGTCTATACGAGGTCTGGTCTCTCTGTGGAATAATTGAGAAGTCCTTAGCGGTGTCACCCCGCCCACATGGGAGAATGTATACTGAAGGTCAGAATGTTAGTCTCGTCGAGGAGAGAGGTAATTAATCTTTACTAATGAAGAGCCGTCTGGTTCAAGGATTATCTCCAGAGGTACATTCCTTCGATCGGATAATCCTCTGGCGTGACTTGACTAACGCGATCAATTGCTTGTACTCGGGTGCGTGGGAGTGTTTTCGTGTTTGGTCTAAATTATCATTTATTTACGTAGTTTCTACGAAAAATGCAAAGTAGCTTTACTTCGTTTTTATTCGTTTTCACTGGTGTGATATTTTTAATGAGATAGATTTACCTCTTTTAATAATTCGCTAAACATTGCGACAAAGGGTGATCACTATATGAGGTGATCTTCATTCACGATTATCTTGTACATCGGTATCGACACAATATTCTGTGGCTTGGCCTTTAACAGTGGCCCAATTTAGCTTTCATGTACACAAAAGTAGGCTTTATATTGCATTTGTATTCTTTAGATATATAGTTTAGATAAGATAAGTCTCAGGCATTCGAGATATGAGAACCCTGTTTCGTCTTGATTATTATTCGCAATAATATTGTCGATTTTGTGATATAATTGGCACTGTACTTTTTCTGGTTTATGATCTTTAGCAATAACGCTATATGCCAAAAATGTATCGTGAAACGCATCTAAGCTGTCGTATACAATTATATCATGCTTCACAACTGGTGACATTTAAATATGTACCAAAGATCGTGTTGATTTGAGAATGAATAGTTCAGAAATAATTCCCGTACTTGAATTGAAACTTGTCTTTCTGAAATTTCTGAATAAAATAAAATAATGGATGTAATTAGGTTTTTCGTTGGATTTATTTCTTTCTCTATGCGAGCCTAACTCTACGTGCTGCTCGGATTGGCTTTGATGTCGCCTCCTGGTCTCCAAATGTTTTTCAGATTTTTATTAAAATTAGCATTCCTGACCAACAGAGAAAGAAACAGTCGATGTCGTGACCACTGAACACATAGTCCGCGCCAGTTGGTTCACTACCATGTCTAATATAAGCAGGATACTCCACTTACATGAGAGGGAATCGACAAGAGCCCTTGCTTATCCTTATGTCTAGTCTCTGGCAAACCTGCAGTGCCAAATGTATGAGGTCTATAGTAAGAGGTGCTTCTATTTCACCGGGGATTTGCTTTGCCCCGACGCATCAAAGACGGTCGCCAGTGATTCCCACAGACGAGAAGTCTCAAATCAACTACTCGATCAATAGCCCAGAAAAAAATCCAGTTAGCCATTTCCTCGTTTCCAGTGGCGTATTCTATGCTATATGACACATAGACAGCTAATCACGGTAAAACTTCCGCCCTAGAGGAGACCAGCGCGACTGGTGCCGTGGTTAGGTCGCGGAACTCAGACCTGGCCGCTATCATTCTTCATGCTCCTGTGCACGCTTTCGTAAATGCGATAATATTAACGTTTTTTCAGATGCAGTATGGAAACATGCATGGCTTTTTTTTACGGTCCGCGAATCTGCACCCAGAGTAATTACTGCCTGGACGCATTAGCGTGACTTTTTTTCGGTGCGAGCATGAGAAATCGTTCTGCACAAAAAAGCTAGGGTCACAGATGAACAAGTCAGAGGATCTTTTCAATCTAGTCACGTTCCCCTGACCGAGAAGAGAACCGTCCACGCTGCGTCCCGCCGAAAGGCTCCCGGAAATGCGCATAAAAAGCACTAAAATTATGGCGACAGAAAATACGAAACAGCGGCGAACGCTATCGAAAAAGAAACGCCGAAATACTCTGAGCAATCCGAGCACGCGACTACAAGCTCCGTTGACGATGTCTGGGTCGACAATACGTCACTTCTCAATTAAATGTACCAACACAAATAGGACTAAGCCGGAAGGAGGAAAAACATTTAGTTCATTCATTAGGTGTGTCTCGACGAAGGAGAAAAACGAAAAACGTACGGATTGGCTTAGCGGAATTAGACTGTGTCTGTCGGTGGTGAGAGCAATGCTTTTGTTCGCAGACGAACGTGGCCAATCACCCCGTCAGGCAACTCACCTAAAGCCTAATCGAGAAGGCTTTTAGGCATTCCCTTCGATAATGTGAGAAGCGTAGATTTGTTGGGGTTTTCTTTTTCGGTAAGTAATTACACACAGGCGAACGGTGTGGAAAATTACCAAGGCACAGCAAAAGATGAATGAAGTGGCTTGGTAGGACTGAAGAAGAGAAAGTCTGTCCCCTCTACAGCTAGTGGAACCCACTTTACGACCACTCACCAATGCGAACATCTTAAGATAGCTTTCTTAGTGCCGAGCATTTGCCTTCGTGTGTTTTGTTCTATTTAAAATAATATTAGCGATCACCGTAACCTGTAAGTAAAGCATTTTTCATCTCTCCCCGAATCTGTCGATGTGGCTGTCACTAGTGATCATTTAACATTAAAGATTAATTAATGACGTAATGCAAAGAGCAACTTTCAAATGATATTACATGTATAACTTGTTGCACTTTGTTCTTTCGTTATTGTGACATGAACCATAACATAATTGAGCAACAACATCTCAATAACAATATGTTCCCTTGTTTATTTTACTCATTGATGAATTGTCTACTGGTTGTTAGGGGGGAGGGGGTGGGGGGGACAAGGGGTCCTGTTTACAGATCGCGATGAATTAAAAAGGATAAATTCCAGTATACATAGGAAGGGCGGATACATGATATTATAAATTAGCGTTTTCCCGATTCACGGTTTAATATTAATATCTTTAGTATTTAATATTAAAATTCGCGGTTCACGAAGTTCACGAAGATTTATTTGCCTCATTCCCAGTTCCCAGTAAAATGAAAACCCCATTCTCGCGGAACGGAAACACCCCTTGCACCCCCCCCCCTCCCTCCCTGTTATGCTGCCACCACCTCTCGATCGCGACAATGAAATGAGACTATTTACATGTCCAATACCTGGAGGAGAACATCGGGGGTTAGCTTTTATGTTATAGCCATGTACGTGGTGTAACGATAATAAATAAACTCAAGATCACGTAACCTCAGGTCACGGTGTAGATGTCTCAGTAGCCTAAGTGCGTTTTCGTTCCTTGGGTTAATTAGGACGCTTCACGTACTAAACAGGTAAATGTATGTAATACTACGATTGGTTGATAGTGTTTGAGGTATGTAAATGAATATATGGTTTGTATTTTGCCTTCGCTTCTAGTTTTGTCGCTATATCAAATTTATAAAGATGCCACGCATTAGATTTGTGTCAACGAGGCGTTAGCGGCCTGAAATTAGCTCATACAATTATGTTAGCAAGGGTGGCTTGAAACACGAGCCAAGCTATCTATATTAGGCATGGCCTGTGACATTATATAGGGGTCCGCTGGACTTAACGGCACCACTTCATGGAGATCAATGGGGTAAAACTCTATACAGCCCTGATGCCATAACCCACCCACAACGGACGAGACCACATCTTTCCTGGCTCGGGGTCCAGTGGGAATAATCTATCTTGCGTGATTCAGGGGTAATGCTTTCGCATCTGGTTGTATGATCTCACGAGGCTATTTCATTGTCAGAGATCGGAACGCCGTGGAAGGGAATTGCACGCATATCCTGGCGGATAACAAATGTGATTTAATCTTCCCATTGGACCGAAATGTGGGTCTTAATGCCCGTAAGTTCGGACGCTGTCTGCTGGGCAATCGGAGTTCTGGGAAACTACGGAATTAGACCTCTGTTTGGGAAAGGACATTGATTTCGCTGGTTCTTTCCCGAGAGGATGCACCACACCGACGTTTTGACTGGGGTGTGATGGGCGCTATGGTAACACACTCGCCTCGACTTGTTCACATTGTGCCGTGAGTTGTACAAAGAGGAAGTGATGTATGTATACTCATGGCTCGGCATCTCTGTGGAAATACCGTTATTCATATCTGATCGGGTCGTTCTTTTGTTTCCTTACCGTTCTCTCGCGTCTTGATGATTAGTTTTCGTCCATTATTCATCTTTATCTTGTCATTAATTCATCCTGCGCCATAGTACATATATAATCGTTTTTGGACGAAATCTGGACGGAGGGATTTTTCTTATGTTAAGCTGTATCCACAACGTTAAACCGATTCATTGAAGAGTTACGACAGGATATGGAAAGAATAATTGAAGAGATAGTAAAAGATATTCAAACGCTGACGACCTTGTGGGGCACCATATTTGTCATGTTATTCCGAGACATTTTTTACCATCTATCAATCGAGATAAGGCATTGATCAACGTTCGAACGCACAACCCTTGTACTCTACCGACTGAGCTAACTTAAGCTTAAGAGTGGTCGTTTGCGTTTGAATGCGTCTTCCTCTCAACTTAAAGTTACCCGTAGAGCAATAATTTCCAGTAAATAATTTCGCTGTCACACCTATGTGCTCGTTTTGTGTCTCCTTCCCTTCCGTGGGTCTCGATCTTTATCCACCAACGCAATACGCAGTTCTGACGCCGTTAATAAATCTGTGCAGATACGAAAAACGTGAAATAAAAGTGTCCAGAGTGAATTGGATACTGACACCACGTTGGGCAATGTATCCCTCCTACTATCTAGATGTCTAGATGAGATAACGCTGGCCATGAACAGTCCCTGGCGCTGGGTGGCTGGTTCCCTGGAGCTGGGTGGCTGGGTCCCTGGAGCTGCGTGGCTGGGTCCCTGTCGCTGGGTGGCTGGGTCCCTGTCGCTGGGTGGCTGGTTCCCTGTCGCTGGGTGGCTGGGTCCCTGTTGCTGCGTGGCTGGGTCCCAGTCGCTGCGTGGCTGGGTCCCTGGCGCTGCGTGGATCCCTGGCGCTGCGTGGCTGGGTCCTTGGCCCTGGGTGGCTGGTTCCCTGTCGCTGTGTGGCTGGTTCCCGGGCAGTGGGGGGCTGGGTCCCTGTCGCTGATTGTCTGGGTCCCTGGCGGTGGGTGGCTTGGTCCCCTGGCTCGGTCCTTGGGATGTTGGCGTCTACTTGAATGATCCTGAGAAGCGATACCGGCTGATTTTTACTATTGTTGCCTGGAGCCTCGGACGGTTTGGCAGTCCCGATCGCTGGTTGTGATCGAGAGCGGGGCGACTCTCGTAAAACTAGGTTTTTAATCCTCCCGGTTTTTAATTACCTGTCCTATAGCGTTCATTCATCTATGCTGGCGCTGACGCCAAAACCAATCGCAAAAATGTGAAACGTGTGCCGGGCTGACTGCATTTCTGACTCTCAGTGGTCTGTGAAGGATATGTGAAGTTGAATTGTGAGGCTTTATAATTACCAGGTCATTCAACCACTGGACGAGTAAGGAACGTTATGTAACTTCGAATGGCGTTATTCAGTATACTCTGGTATTGCGCTTGTGTGACGTCATACATTTTGGTGATGCGTGACGTCATCTAATAATGAGTTACGCCTGTGTGACGTCATCCACTGTGATATTGATTGCGCTAGTGTGACGTCATCCACTATGGTGGTACGCCTGTCTGTCGTCATCCACTGTCATATTGCCCAAGGATATTTTTGGCAATTTAATGACAATATGTTTTGATCAATTTGTATTACTACATTGTGATGTATATATAGATATAGGATGGAAAAAACCCAGCAACGATCAAACGCGACCTGTATATGACGACAAATCCAACACACCATTTCCTGACAATTGTAACATAGGTTAAGGCCTGCCCTTTAGGAACACATTAACGTCCCAATATGGCCCAATGCTAATGGCAACCTGTGATTTGTCGTCCTCAGTTCAGCCGTGGTTACCAAGTGACATGCTGCCCTCGAGGAAGAAAGGGCGTTTCGCTGTTGGCGGTGTAAATGCCATGGGGTGGGTGAAGTCTGGGTACACAGAACACGGGACTTGGTCAGCGGCGACCGGGGAGAGCTAGACACTCCGCTTCTCCGGTAGAGAGAGCCACTGATCGGGGCAAGAGTGATCGATATGTGCGGCATGAATAATATAATAATAAAATAAAAATAAAACACGGATTTTTCTCCTCACCGCCTAGGATTAAAATAATATGACGGACGATGTGATAAATAAGGCAGGCTGGATGCGAGATCCGCGAGCATGGGGGATATATTTACAATTTCTGCCACGTGGCGGGGTCGAGGGGGAAGCTTTGCCGACCGGATGTTGATTATCTATGGCTGTTTCCGGTGTGAAAGGCCGCTGGGCTTCTTCTTGCGAGCAGCAGTGTAAATCAGTGGTACACGGGACGGGGTAGGGTCCGGGATCCGGGTGGTGAAGGAGGGTGGTGTTGGTGGTGGAGATATAGGTGGAGAGAGAAAGGGGGGGGGGGGAGGGGGCGGAGTATGGGTGGTGATTGGCAAAATCGATGACGGTTCGTTGGCGGGCAGTTTATCACATGTTTCGTCTCGGGGACCGTCGTCCCCACTGTGCGCAGATGGGTGCAGGAATTTCTCTATTTAACCATCACCCGTGGTTATTTTCCCATTCCTCACTGCCCCCCCCCCCCCCGCCTAAACCCTTTGGCCATCCTGACCCCAACGTCACACCACACCACGCGTTTCTTCTCCTCCACCCAGAATGCACTGCGTGCCGGAGAACTTCCGGGCCGTTTCCCTTGATACTCACACTGGATACCGACCCCATTGAGGACTTTTATGTGTGTGGGGGGGAGGGGGGGGGGGAGGTGGTACGGAGTGGGGTTATCCACGCGGATGCGACAATTTTCTCCATGACCCCCCCCCCACCCCACCCCACCTCACCACAGCCCATTCTATTTGTTTTCTGAGAGATCGCATTCCCTTGGACCGATAAAAGAATAGCGCCTACTATCGACACACAAAAAACACACCATTGAACCCACAGATGTGCCTTTTGGGTTACTTTCTTGTCGTTTTTTTGGGAATGTTTTTGTCTTCTGTTATTACCCTAAAAGCGTCATGACTCGTTAACAATGGCGAAGGAGGCCGTGGCTTGAGATGAGATTTCCGTCTGAGTAGCTTGTGAGGTAAAGGAGGAAAGGATTGAGGAGGGCAGTGTCCGGTAGAGGGGGTGCCGGTCGTTGTGATTGGGTTACCGATGGCTTTTCCTTTTCCTTTTTTCTTAGTTTTTCCTTGGGTCTGGCTTTATCGCGAAGGCGTTTGGAGTGGCTAAGAGACGTCGCCTCTTTTACCGTGTCAAATAACTCAAATTGGGGCCATGCGCTAACTGTGACCCTATTATTTTATATCTGATTAACTCGTTTCTCAAAATAGCGATTCCCGATGTAGTGGCAACCGATTTAAGGAAATATGTTAGTTTCGTTCTTTTTATCGGAGAAAAGAACTGCGGTTTGGGCCGGAAAAGAGATTAATCATTCCGTGTGGTTACCGCTGTGCAAATATAGGGACAATAGAGGAATCCATCCATATATTGTGGATATATAACTGGTTACTTAACGATGGATGTCATTTTGCAAATGAAATGACTATGCGGATTAATCTGCACTTTCTTACATTTTGTATAATTTCTGTATTTCAGGTACAAGGATGAAATAATCCGACTGCGCCAAATGCTGGGGATGAATGGCGCTGGGGGGTTCGCCAGTCCAGGGCCTCTGCGGAACAGCCACCAACCCCCTCGGCAATAGGTGACCTTTACCCCGATAGGTGACCTGCACGGGGATAGGTGACCTGCACGGGGATAGGTGACCTACCCGGGGATAGGTGACTTACACGGGGATAGGTGAACTACACGTGGATAGGTGACCTACACGGAATAGGTGACCTACGCGGAATAGGTGACCTACACGTAGATAGGTGACCTACACGGGGATAGGTGATCTACACGGGGATAGGTGACCTACACGGGGATATATGACATGGCGGATAGGTGACCTGCACACGGATGGGTGACATGCACAGGGAATGGGTAACCTACACGGGGATAGGTGACCTACATGGAGGTGACCTAAACATTTATAGGTGACTTCCCTGGTGGGGGGTAGCTGACTTACATTGGGATAGAGGTTGACATACAAGAGCATATGATATATAATCTAAAAGGATCACTCTAAGGGTGCCATCATTGGTGACAGCTCCCGTGCAGATTCGAATACTAGCTTTCCTTACAGAGGATCACCAGGATGGTATAATTTGCATAGGAACTGTCATTTTGTCAATTGGACAAGCTCAGCATTAATTAAAACCACAGGGTTTATTAATACGTATCTACCGTATAAGTTAACAGTTAACGGCTAAGCTTAGCAGCAATTACACTGAAGTAACATGCCCCGTCATGCCACCGATCGCTACGTTTATAGACCGCTGGCTGCTTCTGTCGGGAGTTAATTTTACTGGTGCTTTACTGTTGTGTGTACTGGTGTGCCAACCATCTCCTCAATGTCTGATGCATCTGTCCCCTGATCAAGGTTGTGATATTACGTATCAGATAGACGGTATAAATATTTCACCAGGAATGAGTCATTCAAACTGATATGTCATTACTAACTGTGTAAATATCTTACCAAGACATACGCATTATTTTAATGTGGTTGTAATATTGCATAAATAGTATAACTGTATTACAAGGGACTGCAAGCTTATCCGAGCTACGGTTGTGCCTTTACAGAAACAGTATAGGATGTATCACCACGAATGACACATTCAAATTGAGACTGGTAATTCATGACCGTCATAAATGTGTTGACGGAAATGCACTCCATGTCTAAATATTCAAGTCCATGGTTCGTGATGTTTTATTTGCGTACACTGTACAGAATCGTTGAATTCGGTATTTGGTTATGTCCTTAGATAATACATTAGTAGGTGCTAAAGTACGTGAGAAGTAACACATAACACATAAGAAGTAACACATATAAGACATTACAATATATATCGGATTTGCAAGGAAAAACCGAGCGAAAAGCAAGATGACTTTTGTTAGAGATATCGGTTGTTATTCAAACTGCAGCTGATAATATGATTATGATAATATGATAGTCTGTGCCACACTCAGCACAATGGTTTAGTAGAACGATTAAATCGGGCGTTGAGTACACCGGGAAGTACTATTATAGAGGTAAAATCTATAGAATGACCTCAATAGAGGGAAGAGATGCATAGAATTGACGAAGCATAAAATACGAACTTGGACTCGGAATCGGATCCTGTAGTATATAGCAGGGCTGTCGTGTGTGGGTTTATGTGTCCAACATTCCATCTAATATGTTTGCACAAATAACAGTAATCTGATTATTTATTGGTGGGTGTTATAGAGGTATTCAAATGCTTCCATCTCCATTGTGAGTGTTTAATATTTAATACACGTTTTCGCCTCCCTCCAATATTGTTATTATCATTATTATTGTACCAACTATTATCTTCGCTGTGTGATGTTAATTTTTGCCTATTGCTGATATGAAATCGTTATTTTATATTGATGGCTTACTTAATGTATTTAATTTACAGGTCCAACATCTTTGTATAATTTTGATGTTGATCTTCGTTGCCTCTATGCATGACATGTTTATATTTATCACACACGTAGATTGTATTATATTTTTGTTAATATATGTATTGTTGATGTGTACGCCGCGATACCGAATCATTTATTACCCATATAATTATGTTTGCAATCAGACAAAAGGCGCTTCTCTTCTAGTGTTCTATGCCACAAACGAGTGATAATATTGTTCATACGAGGGCTGGTCTCTCTGGGGAATAATTGAGAATATGTTTAACGGTGTCACCCCGCCCACATGAGAGTATGTATACTGAAGGTCAGAATGTCAATCTCGTCGAGGAGAGGGGTAATTGGCCTTTACTAATGAAGAGCCGTCTGGTTTAAGGATTATCTCCAGAGGTAGATTCCTTCGATCGGATAATCCTCTGGATAAAGGGATCTGGAGACAACAGCAGGATAACGGATGGGGCAGCCATGGCATCGGTCCCTTGCTTAGTGGGGTAACCACGGCTTGACGTGACAAGAACGTGATTAATTGCTTGTAATGGGGTGCGTGGGAATGTTTTCGTGTTTAGTCTAAATTATTATTTATTTACGTAATTTCTACGAAAAATGCAAAGTAGCTTTACTTCGTTTTCATTCATTCTCATTGATGTGATATTTTTTGTGTGATAGATTTACTGATCACTATAAGAGGTGATCTTCATTCATGATTATCTTGTACATCGGTATCGACACAATATTCTGTGGCCTGGCCTTTAACAGTAGACCAATTTAGCTTTCATGTGCACCAAAGTTAGCTTTATATTGCATTTTTTTTCTTTAGATATATAGTTTGGATAAGATAAGTTTTTTTTTTTTTTTTTTTCGCTATGTCTGGTGCCGATTAGACGTAGGTCTCGAGCGGTGCCACTGGGAGCCTATCTATCAGTGCTTAATGTGACGGTACAGGCATAGAAATATGCAGAGAAGTTGTTGAAGATACCTAGCAACAGAAGAAGACAGAGTTATATAACCTGGAGACCCACACCGCGAACATATCAGAAGTAAAAATCTGGTTGTGTTTTGGAGCCAGGCAGGCGCCGTCAACAAGCGGCCATGTAAGCAGTCGGTCCAACTCGGGGGCCATCTCAAAGTATGGGAGGAAAGAAAGGCGACAAACGAAGACGACATAGCAGCGGAGCTACGCCACCTTCGAAAGTCGAAGATAAGAAGCAAAAGAAAATCAGAGACTGTTACGATATTGAAGAGATACCTCCTAAATCTCTGGATATGGCGATGGCGGATTCAGTGGGGACAGGAGTCTTGTCAGATATGAACGATATCAAATCTACGCTGAAAACAATACTTGACAAGGTGGCCGCTTTACCCGACATGCAAACTGCTATGCGGGAAATGGCAAAGGAAGTGGAGCTGCTAAACGAATCGGCCGAATTCAACAACAACAAGCTTCTAGAGTTAGAGAGAGAAAACAGGGAGCTGAAGGAAAGAATAAAGACTCTAGAGAAGAGAGATCCGGATCCAAAGATAAAGACTCTGACAGAAGAAGCAGGCAGATTTAAGAAGGAATTGGTCGCATTGGAAACATACAGCAGAAGGGAAAACCTTGTTTTCTACGGTCTCGGCGAATCCAGTTCAGCGGAGGAAGACTGCAGCAGACTGGTCCAAGAAGTCATCAAGAACAAGCTGGATCTGGACGGCGAGATGAAGCTACAGCGCTGTCACAGACTGGGCGCCAAGCCGTCGTCTGGAGACAAACGGATCCGGGGCCGACCTATCATCGCGCGCTTCGCATTCTATCCTGACAGGGAAAAAGTATGGAGGAACAAGCAACGCCTTCGTGGGACCAACATCTTTGTCGAGGAGGATTTCCCGAGGGAACTGCAGGAGCGACGCAGGACGCTAATCCCGGTCATGAGAGCGGCACGACGAGACGGCAAGCGCGCCATAGTGCAAGGGGACAGACTTTTGGTAGATGGCAAAGCATACACGGTGGATAAGTTGGGGTCTCTCCCCGAGAGTTGGCTGCAGTGTGACAGATAACCAGGTCTATATGCTAACCCAGGTATGTTGGTTATAATAATCTTTTTGCAAACATGTTTTTGATACGACCCCTAAACCAAGCGACCGTGACACCGAGCTGGGTACAGGTGTGGGTCAGCAGTGCCAAGCGGCCATGAGTCAATTTAGAAGTTCATTGTTGTTGTTCTATGGGCGGCCGTGTGTGTTTGGCCTGATTTGGGTATTGGTGAGGCCGATTTCGGTTGGTATGTTGCTCTCTCGCGTAATTCTAGTAAAAGGTGCTGAAAACATATATCACATTTATACTTTTATAACCGTCATAGCTGTGGGAACTGAGATGAACTTTTACGGGGTGGAATGTATGCGCTAATTTTCGATTTATTTCGTGTCGCACTCAGCGTGTATTGGTGTATTTGTGGGGCAGTGCCTGAGCGGCAAGGAGTCCATCTGTATTTTTCTATGAGCGACTGTTTGTGTTTACCTAGCTTTATGCAATGTTGGGGCCGTTATATTGTGTTTTTTTGTTGAGTGCCGCTGTTTCGCGCTCATTGATACAAATCTTAGTAATATAGGCTAATATCATATATACATAGTGTTTTTCAATTTGCTGTTGGTCAAGTGCGATGTAATGTTACTCGAGAGAGAGGTGTTGTTGTGGAGCCACGGGCCGAGGTCCGTTAGTTGCTCATGTTATTACTGCTCACAGAGAGCATTGGTGCAATGTTTATGCACGTGACAATGAAACGCGAGGCAATAACAGAGAACAACTGGGCATATTGTAAATAGAAGATAGGCAACCCATGTGCACCGCTGGGACCCTCGTTCTACCGCTGGGGGCCCTTGGGTGATTTTTTTTTTTTCTTCTTTTTTTCCCCTTTATTTTTTTGTTATCGCTATTTGGTGGTACTTGGTTTAAATTTAAATAATCTAAATCCCGTAATTTATACTCGAACAATGAAATCCATAATCGTACAAAGCAATGTGACAAAGACATCTATGATGAGAGTTACAGTAATAATTGACTTTTACATTAGAATAACGTGAACATGAGTCACCTGTCTATTTTTAGCTTGAACGTTAGGGAACTTGCAATGCCGCAAAAAAAAGTTGATGTTCTTAACTGGCTTGTAGGGAAAAATGCCTGCGTGTATTGTCTGCAAGATATCCATTTGGATGAATTGAAACAAAGTGCTTTAAAAGAAGAATTCGACGGAACGTGCTATTTTAACTCCAATTCGTCACATGCTAGGGGGGTTGCTATCCTGTTAAGGAATACGTTTGAATACACTGTGCATGGCACGGATACTGATGAAGCTGGAAATCTGTTATTATTAGACGTCACGCTCTGCAGTAAAAGATTGACATTGGTTACTATTTATGGTCCGAATAAAGATTGTCCTGCGTTTTATGAGGAACTGTTAGAGAAAATAGACAAGCTTGAGAATACGAGCATTATCATATGTGGAGATTGGAACTTGGTGCTGGACTATAAATGTGATACGCGGGGTTATGTCAGAGAAAATAACTTTAAAGCGAAGAGAACTGTATTGAATTTATTAGAAAGGTTAGAATTGTTAGATTGCTGGCGTGTGAATCACCCGAACATGAGACGCTTCACTTGGACCAACTCGCAGCGCAAATCACAACGCGCTAGATTAGATTTTTATTTAGTAACTGCGGATATTCATGCAATGATGAAAGGCGCAGACATAAAGCCAGGATATAGAACAGATCACTCTTTGGTTACAATTGATATAGATTTTTATTTAGCGGAGAGGGGTAAAGGCTTCTGGAAATTTAATACATCTTTATTGCGAGACGTTGACTATGTAAAGCTGGTGAAGGCATGTATCGCGAAAACTGTTGATATGTATAGTAGCTCCGGTGACTGTTCAAAACGGGAAATTGTTAACCTTACTATTAATGACCAAATGTTTTTCGAAATGTTAAAAATGGAGATACGAGGTAGTACAATCAGCTATTCCAGTTATAAGAAGAAGATTGAATTAAAAGAAGAAAAGTCGCTGGAGCTGAGAATTCAGCAGCTTGAAGAATCTAGTACCGGTGACTATAGTGAGTTGGAAATTCTAAAAGCGAAGCTAGAGAAATTGAGACTGCCAAAAATCAAGGGAATCATTTTGAGGGCAAGGTCACAGTTTTATGAAGAAGGAGAAAAGCCGAGCAAATATTTTTGTAATCTTGAAAAGCGTAACTATGTTAACAGGCTTATAAATAAACTAGTTGTTGGCAAAGAATTGATATTGGATCAGGAGAGAATAATTCAAGAACAAAAGGGTTATTACGAGAAGTTATATGCGAACTGTGACTATGCCCAGGCATCGGAACAAATGCCGGGTTTTTTAAACGATAAAAATATTAAATGTCTCGATGATACATTAAAGGAGTTATGTGATGTCGATATCGAAAGCAGAGAAATACTTCAAGTAGTTAAAAACATGAAAAATAACAAGTCGCCAGGAAGTGATGGGTTCCCTATTGATTTTTATAAATTTTTCTGGACCGATATAGGTATCTATTTGGTTAGAAGTCTTCGATATGCATATGTAACAGGTTCTCTGTCGATTACTCAACGACAAGGGATTATAACTTGTTTGCCCAAGGGCGATAAGCCGCGAGAATATTTAAAGAATTGGCGCCCTATCTCTCTTCTTAACGCTGATTATAAAATATTATCAGGTATTTTCGCTCACAGATTAAAAAATGTGCTCCCGGAAATAATCAGTTCGGATCAGAAAGGTTTTATTTAAAATAGATTTATAGGAGAAAACACTAGATTGATCTATGATATCATGCACTATTTAATTCAGAATAGAAAATCTGGTATGCTTCTGCTTATAGATTTTGAAAAAGCGTTCGATACGTTAAGTTGGAGTTATATACGTCAAGTATTACGGTCATATGGCTTCGGAGAATCTTTTATGAGGTGGTTCAATATTTTATATGGATGTCCTGAGAGTTGTGTCATTAATAATGGGAATTTTTCACAGTTTTTTGCTCTCGGAAGAGGCTGTAGACAGGGCGACCCATTATCGCCATATTTATTCATTTTGTCCATTGAGCCTTTGGCAATGGCTATTAAGCAAGATAATAATATTAAGGGCATAATTGTTGGAAAGAAAGAATATAAGATTGGACAGTACGCGGATGATACGTTTCTTTTATTAGATGGTAGTTAGTCATCCGTTAGAAATGCTTTACGGAAACTGAAGGCCTTCCATTACTGCTCTGGACTGAAAATTAATGTTGACAAAACTAATGCTATATGGCTTGGGAAGTTTGAACAAGAAAAACAGAACATATGTCCAGATTTGCCATTGACTTGGGTAAAGGAGTTTCGGTTGTTAGGAATAAGTTTTCATGTTGACTTAAAGAAGATGGTAATGATAAATTATGAGTCCAAAATTGCCGAATTTGAAAAGATATTGAATGCATACAGTAAACGAAGGCTTTCGCTCCGTGGTCGGGTCACAGTAGTAAAAACTCTTGCCTTGCCGAAATTGATACATGTGATGTCTGCCTTACCTATGCCGGAAAAGCGTTATCTAGACAAAATTGACGGTGCCATTCGAAATTTTGTTTGGAACAAGAAAAAACCTAAGCTCTCGTTAAATAGAATGGCCCAGTCAATAGAAGAGGGGGGCGTTAACCTTACGCATACAAAATCCATGTTGCAAGCTTTGAAATTGACTTGGATTCAAAAACTTATCCGGCAAGATGGAGCATGGCAAGATTTGTTCTGTGATACTATTTGTGGTGAAAAAGTACATTGTTGGGAATGAGATTTGCATTCATTAAGAAATTTTATTAAGGTAGAAAACCCATTTTGGGCTGATGTTTTAAATTCCTGGTACTGCTACCGGCAAGTGAGCAAGGATATTGAGATTACCCGTAATGTGTTGGAGTATCCTTTGTGGAATACTTATTTTATGACTAATGAAAATGTTATATGTAGAAAGACCGAATTTATCAAGAAATGTATAGTTTTTGCTAATGATGTTATTAACGAACAAGGGGAGTTCATGGGCTGGAATGATTTTTGCATAAAGTTTGATATCCGCATAAATTTTGCGGATTTCTACGGGCTGATCCATTCTATTCCCAGAGAATGGAAATATGAAATGTTAAGAGGAGGTATAAAGCTAAAATCAGTTGTTTGTAAATTTACGAATCATATAAAGCAGATGAAGCGTGTGTGCAACAAAACTTATAAAACATTAGTTAAATCACTGACATACGGGCGGAATAATGAGCGTAAATGGTCAGATATTTTAGGTGTACAAATAGAAAGGGATACATGGAAAACATTATATAAATTACCGGTGAACGCCACTACGGATGAGAGAACGAGAAGTTTTCAGTTTATGATTTTACACAGAACAACCGTAACGAATAAGTTCTTATACATGAGTAAGATAGTTAACTCTGATATGTGTGGCTTTTGCGGTAACGAGTGTGATACGATAGAACATCTATTTTATTATTGTCAACCAGTGAAGTCATTATGGTCAGAATTTATAGCTTTGTTTAGAAATCTCACTGAAGAAGACATTGGCACATTCATTTCGGCTCAGACTGTGATGTTAGGAGTGACAACCGCGCCGTTTTCTCGCCTGCTTAACCATATAATTATCATTGGAAAAAATATATCTATCAGTGTAAATGGGCTCAGGTTACCCCTGTTCTCTGTGGCTTGATAAATTGTATTAAATATTATTACGATATAGAAAAATTTGGAATAACAGAACGATACCGTAGCGAGACAATATTTCTAAGAAAATGGAAACCGGTCATCCCTCTTCTAGCATGATCCCTCTCTTGCACACTTGTATATTCTTAACAATATAACATATATTCTGTCTGCCTGATGTCACAACTTGCTGTACGATTATGGAAGAAAAAAAAAAAAAAAAAAAAAAAAAAAAAAAAAAAAAAACGGTTTCGTCTTAATTATTATTCGGGATAACATGGTCGATCTTGTGATATAATTGGCACTGTACTTTTTCTGGTATATGATCTGTAGCAATAACGCTATATGCCAAAAATGTATCGTGAAACGCATCTAATCTGTCGCATATAATTATATCATGCTTTACAACTGGTGACATTTATATATGTACCACAATATCGCGTTGATTTACAAATGAATAACTGAGAAATAATTCCCGTACGTGAATTGAAATTTGTCTTTTAGCAAATTTCTGAATAAAATAAAATAATTGATTTAATTAGGTTTCTAATCGGATTTTTCTTTCTCTATGCGAGCCAAACTATACTTGCTGCTCGAATTGGCTTTGGTGTCGCCTCCTGGTCTCCAAATGTTTTATCTGAATTCCTATTAAAATTAGCATTCCTCAACCAGCAGAGAAATGAAGAATCGATGTCGTGACCACTGAACACATAGTCTGCGCCAGTTGGTTCACTACCACGTCTAATAAAAGCAGGACACTCCACTTACAGGAGAGGGAATCGGCAAGAGCCCTTGCTTATCCTTATGTCTAGTCTCTGGCAAAACTGCGGTGCCAAGTGTATGAGGTCTATAATAAGAGGTACTTCTATTTCACCGGGGATTTGCTTTGCCCCGACGCATCAAAGACGGTCACTACTGATGGCAACAGACGAGAAGTCTCAAATCAAATACCCGTTCAAGAGCCCTGAAAAAGAGGAGACCAGTGCTGTGGTTAAGGTCGCGGAACTCAGACCTGGCCGCGACATTTGTTTCGGTGCCCGGATGAGTAATCGTCCTGCACAAAAAGCTAGGGTCACAGATGAACAAGTCAGAGGATCTTTTTAATCTAGTCACGTTCCCCTGACCGAGAAGAGAACCGTCCTCGCTGCGTCCCGCCGAAAGGCTCCCGGAAATGCGCATAAAGAGCACTAAAATTATGGCGACAGAAAATACGAAACAGCGGCGAACGCTATCAACAAAAGAAACACCGAAATACTCTGAGCAATCCGAACACGCGACGACAAGCTCCGTTGAAGCTGTCTGGGTCGACAATACGTCACTTCTCAATTAAATGTAACAACACAAATAGGACTAAGCCGGAAGGAGGAAAACATTTAGTTCATTCATTAGGTGTGTCGCGACGAAGGAAAAAAACGAATAACGTACGGATTGGCTTAGCGGAATTAGTGTCTGTCGGTGGTGAGAGCAATGTTTTTCTCCAAAGACGAACGTGGCCAATCACCCCGTCAGGCAACTCACCTAATGCTTAACCGAGAAGGCTTTTAGGCATTGCCTTCGGGAATGAGAGAAACGTAGATTTGTTGGGGTTTTCTTTTTCGGTAAGTAACTACACACAGGCGAACGATGTGGAAAATTGCCAAGGCACAGCAAAAGATGAATGAAGTGGCTTGGTAGGACTGAAGAAGAGGAAGTCTGTCCCCTAGTGGAACTCACTTTACGACCACCCACACATGCGAACATCTTAAGATAGCTTTTTTAGTGCCGAGCATGTGCTTTTGTGTGTGTTGTTCTATTTCAAAAATATTAACGATGACCGTAATCTATAAAGAACGCAGTTACCATCTCTCCCCGAATCTGTCGCTAATTATTGATGGAATAGGTCGAATTAAAGTAAAATTAATCAGATCACCGTTTCGACATGCAAAAAACACTTTCAAATTATATTTAATTTTTTGCACTTTATTCGTTCGTTATAGTGACATGAACCATAATATAATTGAGCAACAACATCCCAATAACAGTGTCTTCCCTTGTTTACTTTACTTATCGATGAATTGTCTACTGGCTGGTATGCCGCCACCACCTCCCGATCGCGACAGTAAAATTATAATATTTCAGTATATATGAGTCTTCCTAAAGCGGGTCTTGAACCATTCCTAAGCGGCGCCCAAACCTTCCCGAAGCGGGGCCTGGGGCCGTATTCATAATCTCCACTTAGGCTACGCCAATAGAATTAGCGCTAAGTGGAAGATCTATCGAGCGATTATCGGGTTCAAAATACATAAATAGTCACCCAGGAAGTGGATTTTCCTAATTAAGAAAGTGCTGAAATTATATTGAAGAGGATTTTTCTGAAAATGTGCCTCGACCGAGCACTGTTGGCTGTGAAAAAGGGGGAGAGGGCTTTAGCGCGGACCGCCCCCCCCCCACCTACCCACAGCACTGTATTAAGTACCCCCCCGCCCCGGGTCTTGGGAAACGTGAAGCGTGGTTGTAGCCATGATACAGACGCTACCTGGGCCTTGCGGGATTGGGATCAATTGGGACTGGTTGACGGTATTTCTAGACGTAGTCGCAAGTTGAGGTCATATACTGTACGTATAAGGTCATGGCATGGTTAGATTGTTTCCAGTGGATTGGTGATTTCGCCTCGTTACAACGTTGGTTTAATCGTCCACTTGCCCCGGCACCACGATGGTGGGTATCTTGCCGCTGATACCGTGCGGGATGATAACAATTTGCTTTGCAATTGGAGCTGAAAAGTCTTCCGGTGACGAGGGCGACTCGAAGTTCGCCCATCCGACCGTTTCTCGGCCCGCACCGCCCCCTGCCCCGGGGAAACTCGCTCCGCCGTCTGCCGCCGGAAAATGGTTGGTCGATGGGTTGGAGTTGGGCAGTAGCAAGTGCGGACCGCTCTGATTGGAAGCCCCGGCCGTCTCCACCCCCGCCCTCGCCCCCGCCCCCGCCCCTACACCGATCCCGGCCTCCGCCTCCACTCTGCAACCACCACTCAGTCTCCGACACGGCGAATCCTTGTTATCCAGCTCGACGCCGGAATCGAAGCTGGCCCTGGATCCGATCCTGACGGACTCGACGACGGAGTCTCCCTGTCTGGACGCCCTGCGGCCCTGGGGGCCTCCGTGGAGGCGGCGGATTGCGGCGTCGGGCCCCCCCACGCAGATCAGGCAGCGCGCCAGCATGAGCCGCACGGCGTACCGGAAGTCACGTGTCAGCCAGATGAAGACGAAGGGGTTGACGGCGCTGTTGCTGAAGGCCAGCAGGGTCGTCAGCAGGTCGGCCATGTAGGGCACTCGCTGGGGGACGCTGTTGATCGACCACAGGTTGAGCAGGACGTAGGGACCCCAGCACAGGAAGAAAGCACCTGGAAAATAAGGAATTATAAGTACGGAACATCGTGTGGCAATACCACCAGTTGAGCAGGACGTAGGGACCCCAGGACAGGTAGAAATATCCTGAAAAATACGGAAAATCCATCCGTAAGAAATACTTTGTAAAGCATGATAGAAAGAAGCCAATGGGCGCCATAAATGGCCTTCACGGCAAATGCACAGATCTGTCGTAATGCATAAGAACAAAATTCGCAGTTCATATGAATTGAGTGAGTCGCGTAATGTAAAGTTATTTGATAGTTAAAGCAGTGCAAGGTTCATGCCTTCGTCTTCCTGACTCAGCTTGTCGTACAATAATATGAGACTTGGTCGGGAATAGTAAGATGAGGTCATCACATGCTGGAATGGAACTGTGCATTTTGCTCTAGGCACGCGCATCAGCTAATTACGTCAGATATGGCATTACGTCAAACTTGGAGCGCGCACACGTATCGTCCAAATATTTGTTCGGTCATGGTGGACATCTTTAACTTTTATCCTTATGTTGCAGATAATAATCAAAATAACAAATTCTTGGGAGGACCTAGCATTCGAAAAGAGAGAATGGTCACGTGTCGTGTGTGAGGGAATGGCCCACCACGACGGGCTCTGGTTTGACAAACTGGACTTGAAACGCCAATCTAGGCCCCCAGTGAGTACAAACCTAGACCTATCGACCGGTCATCGATGCGACGACTGCGGCAAGCTCTGTCGGTCACAGATAGGCTTGTTCAGTCATAAGCGCAAATGCCGCGACGCAAATCGTATCACTTGAAATCTAACAAGGCTGCAAAATCCATCGTCTTTCGTTAAAAATAAGATAAAAAAGAATAAATCTTCTTCTGGATTATAACCGCTCGATTAATCTCGAATCTTAGTTTTACTGGCAACCGATCGCGCATCGTAGAACCGCGACGGTCGGAATTTCTGTTTGCCGCGGTAATGACTTGATCTAAACTTTCGCCTCTGCGTAAGTGAAGGTTGTGTTGTGCGGCGGCGAATTAAGGATTGGCTTCGCCTGTGATTGGTCGTCGTTGAATGAAATCGATTGGACGTAATATAAGTAGAACTTTTATGAACCGCAGAGAGGGAGGGAGCGCCGGGGATGGAGATGAGAGAGGAAGGGAGGGATTGGCGGGGGTGGAGATGAGGGAGGGAGGGGCGGAGGTGGAGATGAGGGTGGGGGGAGAGGCGGGGGTGGTGATGAGGGCCGGAGGGGGGGGGGGTTGGTGATGAGAGAGGGGGTGGGGTTGAGATGAGGGCGGGGCGATTATGTCCTAGTTTTACCCTTTGATCGTGGTTCGTAAGATAGCTTGCAACTAGCGTACATGATTGTTTACTTATGCCATAAGCGTTCATCTTGGTAATTAATAATCTGTGTGGAAGACAATCGAATGTTTTGGAGAGATCCATTAGCCTAGCTCCCATAACTTCAACAAAACGCATCAGTAGGCTTTGACAGATGTGTCCCTTTCTAAACCCCGTCAGCGTAGTCTGGGTGATAACCTGGGTTCCATAAAGGACATCAGCTAGTCACACAATATTTTTTCATGTATCTTGGAAATACAGGGGAGAACACTTACCAGCCTGTAGTTTTCCTTATTTAAGTTGTCCTAGCCACGACAAGATACCTTCTGGGTGGGGCTGGGGTGGAGATGAGAGAGGGAGGGAGGGGCGGGGGTGGAGATGAGAGAGAGAGGGAGGGGCGGGGGTGGAGATGAGAGAGGGAGGGAGGGGCGGGGGTGGAGATGAGAGAGGGAGGGAACGGCGAGGGAGAAAGGGAGTGGCAAGAATAAAGCGGAGGGAGGGAGGGGCGAGGGTGGAGATGAGGGAGAAACGGAGGGGCGAGGGTGGAGATGAGGGAGGAAGGGAGTGGCAAGGATAAAGAGGAGGGAGCGAGGGACGGGGGTGGCGATGAGAGAGGGGGGAGGGGCAGGGGAGGAGAAGAGGGAGGAAGGGAACGGCGAGGGTGGAGATGAGGGAGGAAGGGAGTGGCAAGGATAAAGAGGAGGGAGGGAGGGGCGGGGGTGGAGATGAGAGAGGGAGGGAACGGCGAGGGTGGAGATGAGGGAGGAAGGGAGTGGCAAGGATAAAGAGGAGGGAGGGAGGGGCTGGGGTGGAGATGAGGGACAGGGGAGCAGATGAAGGAGGAAGGGAGGGGCGGGGGTCGAGATGAGAGAGAGAAGGAGCGGCGAGGTTGAAGAGGAGGGGGGGGGACGGGGGTCGAGATAAGGGAGGAAGGGGCAGGGATGGAGATGAGTGAGGGGGGAAGGGGTGGGGGTGGAGATGCAGGATGGAGGGAGTGACGGGCTGTAGCTGAGGAAGGGATGCAGTGGCGAGGGTCGGTGTGCCACTACCAGGAGCAGTCGACTCCGTGTCTCGTCATGCCCAATGTTGATGGTGTCAATTGCTTTAAGCCAAACAGCAACGTATACTACAATGACAGGAAAACGTTGTTTGCTACAACAAAAGGGTCGCTTGCTCGGTCCCCCAGGACGATTTTGGCCACGCTCATATCACGTTGACCATTTTGGCAGACCTCAATCGCCCAGGGTCCACAAGCCGTACGTTGGGCACTTCACCCACTCCCGGCCATGTAATCGTTGGACGCGCCAGACACACTGGGTCCTCATTACTGCGACAATCCGACACCACCCACCCGCTAGCTTTCCCCGCTCACCTCACCCTTCACCCCCCCCCCCCCCCACCCCCACCCCAATCTGGACTGAAATACACATGGTAAGTCAAACAGGAGCGTTTGTTCCGCTATTGATTCCCCGACGGCGCGGTCAGTTTTAGTTGGCGGACGGGTGCCTGTGGTGTTGTTAGGATCTGGCCAGCTTTGGACGCCAGAACGGCGCGAAGGACCCCCAGTACGCCCCCCCCCCGCGCCCCCACACCCCAACCTCTCCACCCCCCTGCTAACCTCATACTGGAATCATTCTCCGCAAAGTAGACCCAACAACAACAAAACATGAGGACGAGTTGGATAATGGCGGGACGAAGAGGCATGAGGGCGAGTAGCACAAAAGGACGGGCGATGTGGAATGAGGGCAACTTTCCATAGAGGGGAGTACGAGATGGCGGGTAGTTGCAGCAAGGGCGGGACGAGGTGGCATGAGGGCGAGTTGTGCAAGAAAAAAGTTGGGCCGAGCTGGCCTGGGAGGGGGGAGTTGTATTGAGCTAGTTGAGCGGTACGGGACGGTTCAGGGTCAACCCCCGACCCTTGGCATGGCGGAGCAGTTCCGTTACGGTGTGTTGTGGGCCGTTGCGAGGTTGTCATGGAGCGAGGCAGACTTGGCGCGTTGATATTAGGAATGGCGAGGAGGGGTGTAGAGGTGGGGGAGGGGGGGGGGGGGTGAACGGGTGGAGAGATTGGGGTAGCGTGGTTGGTTTTGGTTGTCAACGTCAAGATTAATTTAGACCCTTGGGATATGTTCTGTCTGGCGAGATTAATGTTGCAAGGCTGTGCAAGGTCAAGAAATACGCCCAGTACGTCAAAATATCGTCTAGTTCAGTCCGTTAACGTACACTTTAGTCCAGTCTATTGAGTCAAAAATATACTCTAAATAAGTGCGTCAATATACACTAGTCAAGTGCGTCAATATACATTCTATCCCAGTGCGTCAATATACATTCTAGTCCAATGCTTCAAAATGTACCCTAGATAAGTGCGTCGATATACACTCTAGCCCAGTGCGTCGATATACACTCTAGCCCAGTGCGTCAATATGCACTCTAGTCCAGTGCGTCAATATACACTAGCCCAGTGCGTCAATATACATTCTATCCCAGTGCGTCAATATACACTCTATCCCAGTGCGTCAATATGCACTAGCCCAGCGCATTAATATACACTCTAGCCCAATGCGTCAATATGCACTCTAGCCCAATGCGTCAATATGCACTAGCCCAGTGCATTAATATACACTCTAGCCCAATGCGTCAATATGCACTCTAGCCCAGTGCATTAATATACACTCTAGCCCAGTGCATTAATATACACTCTAGCCCAATGCGTCAATATACACTCTATCCCAGTGCGTCAATATGCACTAGCCCAGTGCATTAATATACACTCTAGCCCAATGCGTCAATATGCACTCTAGCCCAATGCGTCAATATGCACTAGCCCAGTGCATTAATATACACTCTAGCCCAGTGTGTCAATATACACTCTAGCCCAGTGCGTCAATATGCATATATCCCAGTGCGTCAACATACACTCTATCCCAGTGCGTCAATATACACTCTATCCCAACGCGCCAATATACATTCTATCCCAGTGCGTCAATATACACTAGCCCGTGCGTCAATATGCACTCTACCCCAATGCGTCGATATACACTCTACCTCAGTGCGTCAATATACACTCTACCTCAGTGCGTCAATATACACTCTACCTCAGTGCGTCAATATACACTCTACCCCAGTGCGTCAATATACATTCTAGTCCAATGCTTCAAAATGTACCCTAGCCCAGTGGGTTAATATGCACTCCACCCCAGCGCGTCAAAATACACTTTATCGCAGTGCGTCAATATACACTCTATTCCAGTGCGACAATATACACTCTATCCTAGTGCGTCAATATACATTCTTGTCCAGTCCGTCAATATGCACTCTAGCCCAGTGTGTCAATATACACTAGCCCAGTGCGTCAATATACACTCTAGCCCAGTGCGTCAATATACACTCAGGCCCAGAGCGTCAATATACACTAGCCCAGTGCGTCAATATACACTCTAGCCCAGTGCGTCAATATACACTCTAGCCCAGTCCGTCAATATGCACTCTAGCCCAGTGTGTCAATATACACTAGCCCAGTGCGTCAATATACACTCTAGCCCAGTGCGTCAATATACACTCAGGCCCAGAGCGTCAATATACACTCTGTCCCAGAGCGTGAACATTTTGCCCAATGCTTTCAACATATACCGTTGTCCGGTGTGTTAGATGCACCCTGGCCCAGTAGGTCAATAATGCATTAGCTCAGTAGGTCAATAATGCATTAGCCCAGTAGGTCAATAATGCATTAGCCCAGTAGGTCAATAATGCATTAGCCCAGTAGGTCAATAATGCATTAGCCCAGTAGGTCAATAATGCATTAGCCCAGTAGGATAATAATGCATTAGCCCAGTAGGTCAATAATGCATTAGCCCAGTAGGTCAATAATGCATTAGCCCAGTAGGTCAATAATGCATTAGCCCAGTAGGTCAATAATGCATTAGCCCAGTCCTGCATCGGATCGGGTTAAAGCAATTTAAAGCTATACACCATTGATGTTTTCGGATCACACGAACGCAAACAGATATAGTTCGTGTAAACATTATTTTTGGGGCTGTAGTGGTCACCATATCTGGTCACGGTTGTGGTATTTTGTCATGAATATGACACATTTGTGGGTTTGGAAAGACATTTTCTTTGTTAGTTTTGAACTGCAATAAGAAATAACAAATCCGAAACACTGCAACACTGATATTGATGTTAAAGACCGATATCATCCTTGACTCGCTTCGCTAGGGCATGCGCTGTATGTCTGAGCTGAGGAACAGAGCTCCTCTTAGCGACTGGGATCTCAGATCGAAATCTGGTATAACTACTATAAGACGAGGCCGGCGGACGGTTTTTCGGAATAACAAATTAGTTCATACATACTGCCCGGGGAATACGTTACTTTTATTGGCGTAGGACAAACTGCCATGTTTCTTTATTGGATAAGGGGTGATATCACAGATCTCCAGACATTGTTGGGGTTTCATTGGATCATCGGGTGTTTTTCATTGGATCCTGGGGTGGTTTTCATTCGATCAAGGAGTGGTTTTCATTGGCTCAAGGGGATGTTTTCATTGAGTAATGGAGTGGTTTTCATTGGATCCTGGGGTGGTTTTCATTGGATCATCGGGCGGTTTTCATTTAATCCTGAGGTTGTTTTCATTGGATCCTGGGGTGGTCTTCATTGGATCATGGGGTGGTTTTCATTGGATCATTGTGTGGTTTTCATTGGATCTTGGGGTGGTTTTCATTCAATCCTGGGGTGGTTTTCATCGAATCCTGGGGTGGTTTTCATTGGATCCTGGGGTGGTTTTTATTGGATCCTGGGTGGTTTTCATTGGATCATCGGATGGTTTTCATGCAATCCTGGGGTGGTTTTCATTGGATCCTGAGATGATTTTCATTGGATCCTGGGGTGGTTTTCATTCGATCATCGGGCGGTTTTCATTTAATCCTGAGGTTGTTTTCATTGGATCCTGGGGTGGTTTTCATTGGATCATGGGGTGGTTTTGATTGGATCCTTGTGTGGTTTTCATTGGATCTTGGGGTGGTTTTCATTCAATCCTGGGGTGGTTTTCATCGAATCCTGGGGTGGTTTTTATTGGATCCTGGGGTGGTTTTTATTGAATCCTGGGTGGTTTTCATTGGATCATCGGATGGTTTTCATGCAATCCTGGGGTGGTTTTCATTGGATCCTGAGATGATTTTCATTGGATCGTGGGGTGGTTTTCATTGGATCCTGGGGTGGTTTTCATTGGATCCTGGGTGGTTTTCATTGGATCCTGATGTGGTTTTCATTGGATCATCGGGTGGTTTTTATCGGATCCTGGGATGGTTTTCATTGGATCCTGGGGTGGTTTTCATTGGATCCTGGGGGGGGGGGTCTTCATTGGATCATCCGGTGGTTTTCATTGGATCCTGGGGTGGTTTTTATTGGATCCTGGGGTGGTTTTCATTGGACTATGGGGTGGTTTTTATTGGATCCTGGGGTGGTTTTCATTGGATCATCGGGTGGTTTTCATTGGACCCTGGGGTGGTTTTCATTGGACCATGGGGTGGTTTTCATTGGACCATGGGGTGGTTTTCATTGGATCATCGGGTGGTTTTCATTCAATCCTGGGGTGGTTTTTATTGGATCATCGGGTGGTTTTCATTGGACCCTGGGGTGATTTTCATTGGACCCTGAGGTGGTTTTCATTGGATCATCGGGTGGTTTTGATTCAATCCTGGGGTGGTTTTCATTGGACCCCGGGGTGGTTTTTATTGAATCCTGGGGTGGTTTTTATTGGATCATCGGATGGTTTTCATTGGATCATCGGGTGGTTTCCGTTCATCATGCTTAAACAATCACAAGGAAACGTCTTCGATTAATATTAATCTGTGCGAAAATTACCTTATAGGCGTTGGTGAACATGTGTGAAAAAATATTATCAAGTCGTGATTCATTCAGCCTTTGGCTAAACGGTTTTAATCTAAGCAGGGCGTCCATAATGAAACACACGATAATGTACTCTGGTGCTGGGGCAAGGTGGGGGTGGGGGTGTAGGGGTCCGGACCACCCTCGCCCCTTTAGAAACTGGAGTTCACGCCCCCCCCCTCATGTTTCTTAGGAGATTTCATCCCATCCCCCTTTTCTAGCCTAAATTCCATGAAAATAAAACTTTCGCCATGTGTATAGCGGCTAATAACAACTTGGCTGCGTGTAGCAGTTGTTATAGATACAGAATGGTGAGAAGTCGGGAGTGGAAGACATCATGAAAACAATATGTCATTGATTGTCTTTGACGGTCATGCTTCTAATGAATTCATCCTATACGCATTTGTTTCTCACTAATGGCACAATTTTAGTACTGGACTGAATGTCTAAGAACAGTTTCTAAAAAACTTTCGGGCAACGTGAAAAAAAACATACAAAACATGTTCACAATGTTATCGCAACAAAAAATGACGTTGTGTCAACGTTGTCATGACGTTTGCTGGGTGTACACCATGGCTGATCATATAGACCATGCTGACGAATCCCATGTCCCGCCCCGGTCCTGCATGACGAACAGTGGTCCAGCCATGCCCACGGACCCGTCGCCGTCATGGTTATAGCAGCTTTTATGCTTCCAAGCTCGATTGATGTTAACCGAAGCTTGCGAAAGCGTATTTTTCCTTGCTCGTCCATCGTCGGATTTTCATGTTGTGACGACATTTTGGCCATGAATGTAGTCTCCTCTAGAAGAATTTGGCGCCGTGATAACGCATTTCAACGTGAACTGGGGACTATGTCTACATTAATCACGTGATCATGGTCTGATGGTTGCTTCGATTGCTGACGTGTTTTCTTTGCCATTAGACCAGGACAACATCTGATTACTAAGCGTGTGGAGTTCCAGTATCACTCACTTCCCGAAGAAGCAAACCGTACCTCTGAATGCTGAGCACGTTCTCAAGATCACTGATTAAAAATAAGATTTTCTGCTCACTCATGATGACATCATGTTTATTTTTCTGGTCTATGTTCTATGTTAGCCCCACAAAAAGGACTATGGAAGTCCCGGGGGACACTATAATATGTGTCGGTTTGGGGGTGGGGGAGGAGGTGGTGGGAGGGGATGGGGAGGAGGGGGTGGGGGGTCCATGGACACCCCATAATGTCAGAGAGGCATTTGTTATGAAAACGATACCCTTCAGAACTCATTCAAAATCCGCTGGTAAGGCCTTTTTTCCGTAGGCCCGCTCTATGTCGCAGTTTCGCTCAGTTTATTCTTTTTTTCCGGAAACCCGCTCTGCTAACGCAGATGTGCCCCAGGCATCGAGGGGCACCCTGCGGGGGTACCCTCCCCCCTCCAGGATTGTAGTAAGCAATGGTAGAACGACCGCCCCTCCATGCCATATTCTACCCATAGTATATGCCCATGTTTGTTTCCAACGGTCAAGGTTCACCATTAATTCGAAACCTTATACACCAAACCGTGATTATTCTTAGCAGATAAGTGTCTGGGGGTAGATATATACGAGTGATTTAAAGGCCCTATAACTCAGTATATTGTCATGAGACGATGGCCAATGTCTGCTGGAGATTAAATCGTGTCTCAGCTCACTGAGTTACCGCTGATGTGACTTTCCGTGCCGGCCCAAGCGCTTTCTATCGATATTGTGTTAGGCTCCACTCTCTAAGGGTCTTTTAACAGGGCTTGGATTGCTGGAGGGGCTGGCCCTGGCGAGTCCGGAGAGTGCATGGAAGCAGGTCACTCCCCGGAGATCAAGACACGACGGGTTCAGCATTTCAAGCAAGGTGTTTGGGCTTCCTGCTGATTGATATATACACGTTACTTTGGCATTGTTATTCCCATCATGTCAGCGCCATTGAACAATGCTGCAAAACGCTGACACGGCGGATCTTATTTTAATTTGCCCATCTGTCAGGGAGGATTATATGCTCGGTCGGCATATTGCTTCCGAATCTCGTTAACAACTCTCGGCCTCATCAGTATTGAAGAGAGGGGTCTTTTACCGCGTGAGAAAAACAAAACTCTGAGTAGTTTATCCCTTGTGATTGATGTGAGTGTTGCGCAGCAAGTTCGGCTAGATGCCAAATATAGATTTCTATGTTTTTGTACGCAGCGAAAGGTACATCATATGGTAACACTACAAAATGTTTGAATTGATCAGGCCTTCTACGTCAAGTCGCAATGAACGAAGAAAAAGGTTGTCACTGTCACAAGAATAGAAACACGTCAACGAAATAAACGCACACCTTGTTATTTCCTGATTTTCTATGCATACTACTTCCTTTTTATCATAGATACTAATACGTAATTCCACTCTTCGTGACCAGACACGATACGAATTTGTTAAAAAAATACTATTTATTTTACGCAATTTCCACATAATAATAGCCACACGTTTCCGAGTATCCCCCTGGGAGGCGCCACTGCATATGTGGTGCATTCTGGATATTATTTCGACCATTATACAACGATTGGACGGCGCCTTCACATGCCATCAAAGTATTTAGACGAATATTTAGAATGAAATATGTATCTATGTGACCGTTCATGCTTCAAGTAAAAGGCACACTTTTCTGTATGTAATTGTTATGTTTACATAAAGTTTACACCTTTTTTACTATATTTAAATCGTTATATTCACTGCGTCGGAAAATATGAAAATATGGAAGTGAAATGCTGTTTTTGTCTAGCTTCCAAGATGGCGGTTATTTTGTGGGTATCTGTGATGAGACACGTTCCGACCATGATGAAGGCAAGATGGCGGGTATTTTGTGGGGTATCTTTGATGAGACACGTACCGACCATGATGAAGACAAGATGTCGGGTATTTTGTGGGGTATCTTTGATGAGACACGTTCCGACCATGATGAAGGCAAGATGGCGAGTATTGTGTGGGGTATCTTTGATGAGACACGTACCGACCATGATGAAGGCAAGATGGCGGGTATTTTGTGTCTATCTTTCATAAGACACGTACCGACCATGATGAAGATGTCGGGTATTTTGTGGGGTATCTTTGATGAGACACGTACCGACCATGATGAATGCAAGATGGCGGGTATTTTGTGGGGTATCTTTGATGAGACACGTTCCGACCATGATGAAGGCAAGATGGCGGGTATTGTGTGGGGTATCTTTGATGAGACACGTACCGACCATGATGAATGCAAGATGGCGGGTATTTTGTGTCTATCTTTGATAAGACACGTACCGACCATGATGAAGGCAAGATGGCGGGTATTTTGTAGGTATCCGTGATGAGACACGTACCGACCAAAATGAAGACAAGATGGCCGGTATTTTGTAGGTATCTTTGATGAGATACGTACCGACCATGATGAAGACAAGATGGCCGGTATTTTGCGGGTATCTGTGATGAGGCACGTACCGACCATGATGAAGGCAAGATGGCGGGTATTTTGTGGATATCTTTGATAAGACACGTACCGACCATGATGAAGGCAAGATGGCGGGTATTGTGTGGGGTATCTTTGATGAGACACGTACCGACCATGATGAAGGCAAGATGTCGGGTATTTTGTGGGGTATCTTTGATGAGACACGTACCGACCATGATGAAGACAAGATGTCGGGTATTTTGTGGGGTATCTTTGATGAGACACGTACCGACCATGATGAAGACAAGATGTCGGGTATTTTGTGGATATCTTTGATGAGACACGTACCGACCATGATGAAGGCAAGATGTCGGGTATTTTGTGGGGTATCTTTGATGAGACACGTACCGACCATGATGAAGACAAGATGTCGGGTATTTTGTGGGGTATCTTTGATGAGACACGTACCGACCATGATGAATGCAAGATGGCGAGTATTTTGTGTGGTATCTTTGATGAGACACGTACCGACCATGATGAAGGCAAGATGGCGGGTATTGTGTGGGGTATCTTTGATGAGACACGTACCGACCATGATGAATGCAAGATGGCGGGTATTTTGTGTCTATCTATGATAAGACACGTACCGACCATGATGAAGGCAAGATGGCGGGTATTTTGTAGGTATCCGTGATGAGACACGTACCGACCAAAATGAAGACAAGATGGCCAGTATTCTGTAGGTATCTTTGATGAGATACGTACCGACCATGATGAAGGCAAGATGGCGGGTATTTTGTGGGTATCTTTCATGAGACACGTACCGACCATGATGAAGACAAGATGGCCGGTATTTTGCGGGTATCTGTGATGAGGCACGTACCGACCATGATGAAGGCAAGATGGCGGGTATTTTGTGGATATCTTTGATAAGACACGTACCGACTATGATGAAGACAAGATGGCGGGTATTTTGCGGGTATCTTTGATGAGGCACGTACCGACCATGATGAAGGCAAGATGGCGGGTATTGTGTGGGGTATCTTTGATGAGACACGTACCGACCATGATGAAGGCAAGATGGCGGGTATTGTGTGGGGTATCTTTGATGAGACACGTACCGACCATGATGAATGCAAGATGGCGAGTATTTTGTGTGGTATCTTTGATGAGACACGTACCGACCATGATGAAGGCAAGATGGCGGGTATTTTGTGTGTATCTTTGATAAGACACATACCGACCATGATGAAGATGGCGGGTATTTTGTGGGGTATCTTTGATGAGACACGTACCGACCATGATGAAGGCAAGATGGCGAGTATTTTGTGAGGTATCTTTGACGAGACACGTACCGACCATGATGGAGGCAAGATGGCGAGTATTTTGTAGGGTATCTTTGATGAGACACGTACCGACCATGATGAAGGCAAGATGGCGAGTATTTTGTGGGGTATCTTTGATGAGACACGTACCGACCATGATGAAGACAAGATGGCGAGTATTTTGTAGGGTATCTTTGATGAGACACGTACCGACCATGATGAAGACATGATGGCGAGTATTTTGTGGGGTATCTTTGATGAGACACGTACCGACCATGATGAAGGCAAGATGGCGGGTATTTTGTGGGGTATCTTTGATGAGACACGTTCCGACCATGATGAAGGCAAGATGGCGAGTATTGTGTGGGGTATCTTTGATGAGACACGTACCGACCATGATGAAGGCAGGATGGCGGGTATTTTGTGTCTATCTTTCATAAGACACGTACCGACCATGATGAAGATGTCGGGTATTTTGTGGGGTATCTTTGATGAGACACGTACCGACCATGATGAAGACATGATGGCGAGTCTTTTGTGGGGTATCTTTGATGAGACACATACCGACCATGATGAAGGCAAGATGGCCGGTATTTTGTGGGGTATTTTTGATGAGACACGTACCGACCATGATGAAGACCGTCTTCAGAGTCTTCAGGTTCCGGGTGATGGCGGAGTAAGCCTTCCCGGCGTTGGAAGACTTCTGATAGGACTCAAACCCCTTCCGGACTTTCTCCAGCATGCTGGGCCGCCGCTGGGGTCCCGAGGCATCTCCATTGATCTGCAAAGTGTTTCCGGATGAGTCCGTGTGCTGCTCGTATTCCTTCCGGACCAGCTGTAGCTGGATCTGCTCGATCCGATGTGCCTGCTTGCGTGCCTCCTGGATGATCCGGATGTAGGAGAGCACCATGAGGAGGAACGGGAAGACCAGTCCCAGGAGGACGAGGAAGATAGCGAAACTGATGTTCTCCGTCCATTCCGGATTACATATCGGGATCGTCTGGGGTCTGTACTTGTAGTGTCCCCACCCCAGCAGCGGCGCCATGGCCAGAAGCGTGCTCTGGATCCAGATGTACGCCAGGGCGGCGTACACCCGCCGGGAGGTCACCTCCACGGGGTATCGCAGCGGATGGCAGATACACAGGTAGCGATCTATGGATATCCCGGCCAGGGTCGCTATGGAAACCAGCAGCAAGAGCACGGTCGCGAAGGCGGTCGCCGAGCAAAGGTGGTACGGGAACGGCGCGTCATCCGAATGGTCTCCCGTCGCCATGGAGATGATCCACACGGGCAAAATCAAAATAGCGACCCCGATATCGGAAATAGCCAAGTTGATGGTGAATAAGTTGGTGACGGTTCTCAAGTAGGGCATCTTGAGTACCGCCCCTATCATCACTACATTGCCGACCACCGCCAGCAGGATGATCAACAGGACGATCATGATTTGTCCCCCTAACTGACTCCCGCGCGTGTAATACGCGAACTCCTGATAGTCGCTGGCGTTCATCTTTAATCCGCGTGGCTCCCTCCAATGGTCATCTCGGTGGGGACTGCTGCCGAGTATTTCCGAGTCGACGTCAATAAGGCTACTCCCGTTATCTCTGATAGTGACAATAAACGCCGACGAGGCGCCACCGTCGCTGTTCGGCGGACCATTTATCACAATGGACTCCATCGCCGGGGGACAACAAAGGAGCAAAAGAGCGCGAAAGCTGTTAGCGGATGTGTCGTCTGCCGCGACATTTCCTATTCACGGTCTCGGCCGGTCACCGTTCGATTTCCTCCTCCTGGCCCGCCGGCCGGCCTGCAGGCGAGTTGGTTGGGTTGGTCGGGCTTGTGGGTCGGCAGGAGTTCCTGACCAACTGGTAGATGGAGGCTGTGCACAGCACACTTCGTCGCACAGTTACAGGGAAAAAGTTGCCTTTCAGACAGTCACAAATTCATTACCTGTCTCGTGATGTTGCCGCCGTAACATAAACGTCCCATTTAGGCATCGCCTTTAAACTTCTGCTGCGGGCAAAGACGCCTCCAGCTATCCCGCAGCAAATTGAAATCAATACGACGGCCAGTGCACCGCATCAAAGCGGCCATATTTCAAATTTAGTATGGCACCACATTACTCCTGGTCGCATGTGAGCTCCATTTTAAAGAAGGCTCCAGAGTGTCTTCCTTTCACTTCCCCGGCGCCGGCCGACACTCTCCAATAACCCTCTACCGGACATAACGCAGACAGTGCCCCCGCTAAACCATATATGGTCATAAGATCCGCACATTGCCGATGAAATCCGGCGTAAAGGATTATCACCTGCACTTATCCGCTAAAACATAAATCAGGGGTGTCCCACGCGGTACATATGTAATAAATATATAAGAATTAATGAATTCTGTAAGTTCCAATTAGTAACCGGTGATGGCCGGCCCCTCAGCGCCGTTGGGGTTGTGGATAATAAGATCCACCACAATTGACGAATACGTCTGGCTCCGAAGCCATATATCTCCCAATTCCCCTTTCTTTTCCCCACATCAGATTCCTCATCGTGTTTGCTTGTCGTCCGGGGCAACGAAGAATGGTGTCCAGCGAATGAGACGAACGCGTCAGACTTCACATTACATCCGCACTTCTAAATCCCTGGCGCATTCTGGTATCCGGGGCGACGATGCCGCACTGCCACGACCGCAGCGACCGCCATCCAGGAGAGCGAGTGGCCAGGGTCTCCTCTTATCCTCTGTCCTCTGTCCCCCCTGTCACTAGCTGGCGGTTTGCTTGGAATGCCTGCATCGCCTTCGCTATCCATACCCCGGTAAGACATCACCAGCCAGTCAGCCAGCCAGCCATGGCAGCGGCGATACCGGGAACCCCTCAGAGACACTGCCCGGAGGAGGGGGGGGGGGCGACTGGTGACCCCCCTGGCCCCCTCTCCGCCCACCTACGCTCCCCCGCTCTGTGTACCGCCTGCCCATCTCCTCTCTTACCGTCTCTATCGCTGTCGCCTGCCCGCCCGTTCTGTCTCTCGGTGGCTGTCTGTTAATCCTCTCTCTCTCTTACTCTCTCTCTTCAATGAATCCATGTCTCACGTTGTCTTTCTCTCCCTGTCATTCTCTCTCTCTGTTTTCCTCTCTGTGTCATTCTGTCTTTTTCTCTGTCTTTCTGTCTCTGTCTCGCTCCTCATCTTTCTATTCGCCTTTCTATCTCTCTCTGTCTCTTCCTCTTCCTCCCCATCTCTTTCTGCCGCTCCCTCTATCTATCTGTCCCTCTCTCTCTCTTTTGTGAGTTGTGTTCCTTACTACTGGCCAACAGTTGTATTGACTCCTTATACAGACAGTTATCCACCAAATGGTCTCACATAACCGTTCTGCACTAACAGTTCGGACCAAAAGTGAAGCCCACCAGAAGCCAGTCGGGCATAGACAGAGATACCAATAAACTCCAATACCATCTTATACCAACGCCAGCTGCTTAGAAAGCGTCCACAGCAACTGCGAACCCCCCACCCCCCTCCCCCACTGCAAATTATTGACGTTCCTGAATTATTGTCCCTTTCCGGCCCGTTTTAGGCGTAACGGATCCGTGCTATAGTTGGACCAGTTCGGTACCCCGTAAGTCCCCATAGGCCAACACAGGCCTGAATCCCACCGTTACCCCGAGGGGGGAATACTTCTGTCGGCGCCACCAACCCGAAATGGACATCTTCCCTCGGACCCTGAAGACGTAAGCTAAGTAATAACCGCGGCAGTCTCTACTCCATAGAAGCGTCTACACGTGGGAGGCTCTCCGCCCCAGGAAATGACATTAATCAACACGAAAAATGGACGCAAGTAGTGGAACTCGCAGTAAACGTCAAAAGCGAAAAACTTAGACAGAAGGACCGTTTTTTTCTCCCCTTTCCCCGATGGTTTGTCCTTTCGATGCGCAGCCGACCCTGTAATTGGGACCGTTGGAGTATGAACGGCTAGCTCCTCCTCGGAACTCCCGTGGGGGGCATTTCACTAACAAAATATATTTTCTCGCTTGACCCCTCTTGTACAAACTATCAAGTTCGAGTGCTGGGGAGGCAGTAAAGGAGATATTCTTAACCTCAATCCCGGCACGTCAAAGAGCAAGGGATGAAGCGAGGAGGGATGTCCTGTACTAGTCAGACAAGGAGCAGGCGTTACCGTGTTCACTCACTGGATTTAAATTATGAATGTCAAAAGCCCGTTGGGATTTCTAGCCTTGATCGGCCATTATCTCAAAAGGACACGAAGAATTAAACGGTATTACGCCATCGTGGAAATGCCTTTTCTTCGAAAAGACAGCCACCATACCATGTATGGGGATCTATTTTTCTTCCAGCATTATAATTTATTTACAGGATATACACCAGTATGTCATGACCAGCAATCTTCATTCTGGGTCACGTAAACCACGATTTTCGCTGCCTCTCTAGACACTGAAGATGGAATTCACTCGAGACGCTCAAAATTCTTATACATCAGGCAAATACGCGAATTAACCTACCACTAAAGCGCTAATACAATCACCTGAAACGGAAGAAATGATACATTTACAGGACCATTAATGTTAAAGCATTCAAGCCATAGTTTACTGGCTTTATGGTTATTTAAAAATAGCAGATATAGGTGTATATTATTAATTATAATGGATTGGGGTTTTATATCATATAAATGCACGAGAAACGATTAATGCAGTATCGCTGTAATTGCCCCTATCATGACCAGCTGTCTCCATTCTGCGTCACGTAAACCACGATTTTCGCTGCCACCCTGAAGATGGAATTCACTCAAGACGCTCGAGTGTCCTATAAACCAGGCAAATTACCGCGAATTAACCTACCCCTAAAGCGCTAATACAATCACCTGAAACAGAAGAAATGATACATTTACAGGACCATTAATGTTAAAGCATTTAACCCACAGTTTCCTGGCTTTATATTTATCTGAACATAGCAGATATAGGTGGATATTATTCATTATAACGGATTGGGGTTTTATATCATATAAATGCACGGGAAACGATTAATGCAGCATCCCTGTAATTGCCCGCACCATTCTTTTGACCTTTAGCCCGCCCATTCTCACACATTCTGCTCTGAACAAGGTCGACCAAGCTCGATATCTCTCCATCCATGCCCCTCGCTTTACCCCACCCATCTGTCCATCCTGTCCCTGGACGTTGCCCCACCCATGCCCCACACACTCTCACCCAATGCCCGGCCCATTCACCAACCATGCCCGGGCGATGTCCCGCTCATACCCCGCACATGCCCCGCACATGCCCCGCCGATGCCCCGCCGATGTGCCGCCAATTTCCCGGCCATGCCCCGCCCATGCCCCACCCATGTCTCACGTGGCTCCCACCCAATGCTCCGCCCATGCTCTGACCATGCCCAACCCATGCCCCACATGCCCCCCCCCCAATGCCCAGGAGGGGGGGGGTCTGGACCCCCTCCTACTTCTTGAGAAAGAATCCCGTTTTTCAATGCAAAATTCAGTGGACTCCTTCCCCGGTCGTCAAAAAATCCAACCCCCCGGTCGCTAAGAAGTTTATTCAGAACCCCTCCCCAACCCTGGTCGCAACTTTCAATGGACCCCCCCCCCCGCCCGTTTGCTGTTATCCGGAAATAGACGTCTAACCATGTACTGAATGGGTCTGTTTAGGAGTTCTATATATATCCCTATATTCCACCATTCCGTGAGCTTTCGCCATATCTTGATTGGAGATGGCGGTCGGTAATATACACGTTGCGCGTCTCTCTCTTCAAGCCTGAAGTGATAATATTTTTAGAAGAGCATTGCGCGGGTTTATTACAGCCCAGATTTGCGTCATTTATGGACGCCCCGAACCAAGATGTGAAGCCTAACGAACTGTAATGCCTGCAATAAAATTGGACACTCCGGGGTCTATGCCCGGTTGCCAGGGAAAGTCTTTACCACACTCACTGGCCATCGTGTCATCGGCATTGAGCCGTCCAATGGGGGTTTAACACGCCATAGGAAGCGGACATCAGGCCAGAAAGTGCCATGTTTATATGACGGCCACCATTCCACTTTCAAGTCATTCAAGTTTTTTTTTCAGTTTTATTGCTGACCAATGCTTTTGAGGCGAATGGGTCATAGGGATAAGGGGGGTGGGGTGGGGTGGGGTGGGTGACCGAGAATGGAGGCCAGAGGAAGGGAGCGGGGGGGGGGGCGGAGAGGAGTGGGGGGAGATTATAGGGATAAGGGGAATGGGGTGTGATGGGTGGGCGTGAATGAAGGCCTGGGGAAATGAGGGGGGGGGGGGAGGGAGAGGAAAGGGGGGGGGGGGTGAGCAAGCCGGATAGAATACATGGCAGGTGGGTTATATAACGGCCTCCCATTGCGTGATATTTTCACAAAGCTATGACCACTCACTCCTCGAGGGATGGTTCGACTGGTCTCTTCTCTCCCAATATCTATCCATAAATCCATAATTTTTGCCCCTCCGCTAAGGGGGATTGGTGCCGATCGGACTTGGGGAGCCGGGACGTGTCTGCGTGGCTCCGAGCCCGTGCCGGGATGGGACCCTTTGAAGGAATAAAGATGGAAGAAATGCTGAACAGAAAGGGACGGGACCAGTCAGAAACGTTTTTGAGGGCCCGAAAAAGAACTGACAATGGGTTTATGAACAGACTTACCCCACACATATGTATAACGCATTGGGGGGGGGGGGGGAGTGAAAAAAGAGACCTGGTGACAGCCCATTTATATCACGCTGATGCGGTGGCAGTTTGGGAATCCGGGGGGTGGGGTCTTTTCATAGATGACCTTCAACAGTTTCCGGCCACGCAATACCGGTGCTTCTGTGAAAGGACCTGATCTCCAGAAACCCCCCGTGTCCGGCATGGACCAGTTAGCGACACAGCCCGAGACACCAGGGATACCGAGGCGGGGAGTGGGGGGGGTGGTGCCGCTGCGGGACTGGGTTGGGGAGGGAGGGGAGGGGGAGGGGGGGGGGGACCCCGCTTCGCACAGACATGGCAGACTGGTCGGTCTGGTCTTCTGCGAGACACTCGACTCTCCATTGGTATGGCTCCACGTCCCTTATTCCGCCCCGACCAACTCTCAATTCATCAACATGGCCACTGACATAATGTGGGTGGGAGGCTGGGCGGCTCTACAGGGGAAGTGCGTGGGATAGGGGGTATGAGGGAGGGGAGGATTAGGGCGAGGGGCGGGGGATGTAATGAGGATGAGGTGGGGATGGTGGGTGGGGGGGGGGGGTAGTGGAAAGAAGAGGGGTCGAGAAGCCTTCTGGCGTCAGGAAATCTCATCCCTGCGTTAAGCAACAAACCGTGGCACAATACCAGACTTGCAGCTTCGCATGATTTCGGTTGGCTAGCTGTCTGGGAATCAACAATGGAGGATAAACGGCGGAAGTAGTGCAATGATTCCCTTAACTCTGCCCTTTGGGGACATGGATTGACCGAATTTGTCGCCATCCAGTTGCAATTTTTGATCCCAAAGGCGTTGCAAAGGGCAACTATTTATAGAATACGTTTTGTATCCGGAGCCCTTGGGATTTGGCAATGGAAAGGTGTCATTCAAGTGGAAAGGACTGACCAATCAGAGGCCGTTCTATACTTGCAGTTTTATTCCAAGGCGAATCTTCTTTTTAGGTTTAACTCACGTTTCTTCTTTCAAGCGAGCTCGCATGCAAGGGACGGAGGGGGTCCGTTATGGAAACTTTTCTGTTCAGTCTGGATAGATCTTTTTAGAAAAACAATGAATTTAAATACTAGAAAATAAAAGTATTTCTTTATTCAAATGACGAAAGTACGCGGTTACATATCGGCACTACGCCACTATTTGCTAGAATGGTGCATGTATCTATATCTATTTACTTCTTTTTCTTCTCTTAGGGGGGGGGGGGGGCAGTTTACTCTTTTTCAAAGATGGCAGGACTTGTCAGGACGAGTGTGACGGGTAATGTATCACGCCCACCATGAATCGATGACAATTATACACGTCAGTGACTACATAGGAACACACCCACCGTATGTCGGTCCTCCCACCGACCATCCGAGACCAACCAGCTGAATAAGGGTTACGTGACTGCAATGATAGCAGGCCGCGACGCTAAAAATATGGCCGTGGCATCGATCTGAGATATCACGTGTGACCGGTGACAAGAAATGGGACCCTCGAGCAGAAAGGATGTCCAGTTAACCGAAGCGTTACATTGCTCATTGACTACTTATTGCGTGAACCCGAAGGACAAAAACAGTGTCTGTGAGGAATGCAGTATTCTCAGTATTATTCTCAGTAGCATTATTTCTACTTTGCAATTATATTTATTTTTATTTGATACATCAACAGAACGAATATCAATGCGTTATTTCTATTTATAATTGCTTTAAATTATAAATTACAATCTCTGTACTTTTCAGTGTCCCTCTCGGGGCGCACTTTTTTTTCCAACATGCCCTAGCAGCCATTTAAATCAGATATCAATCTCAGAAGCCAGCGAGAAAAAAAGTACGTGCAGCCATATATCCAACATCAAACTTATAGCCATCGTACCTACATCCGTTTATCTAACACCGTACAACGTTATATCCAACGTACGTACAGCTTTATATCCAACGTACTTACAGCTTTATATCCAACGTACGTACAGCTTTATATCCAACGTACGTACAGCCCTATATCCAACGTACGCACAGCTTTATATCCAACGTACGTACAGCTTTATATCCAACGTACTTACAGCTTTATATCCAACGTACTTACAGCTTTATATCCAACGTACGCACAGCTTTATATCCAACGTACGCGCAGCTTTATATTCAACGTACTCACAGCTTTATATCCAACGTACGTACAGCTTTATATCCAACGTACGTACAGTTTATATCCAACGTACGTACAGCTTTATATCCAACATACGCACAGCTTTATATCCAACGTACGTACAGCTTTATATTGAACGTACGTACAGCCCTATATTCAACGTACGACCAGTTTATATCCAACGTACGTACGGTTTATATCCAACGTTCGTACAGCTTTATATCCAACATACGCACAGCTTTATATCCAACGTACGTACAGCTTTATACTGAACGTACGTACAGTCTTATATTCAACGTACGTACAGCCTTATATTCTGCATGTGTTCATATTGCAGGCGGCGTCCTGGCTGTAAATGAGGTTAGAAGGCTTAACTTGTGCATTATTACATCGGTGTTTAAATTATGCTTAAATGATTTTCTTTTTGCCCCTTCATTTCTCTTTTGTGTGGGCAGGCAGCGGGGCATGTACCGGGGCTCGCTGGGGTGTATGTATAACTTTTTCCTCTTCGGGTCTTTGCTGGGAATATGATGCTAAGATCGTTCTCAATCTTAATTGTTTATACAGAAGCTTTTTAAGCTCCGACTTTAAATGCAATCGACAAATGTTCTTGACATAAATAAGGAAGGATGGAATGTACTTCCCTCGATTTAAATTGTAAATGCAAATAATCTGAAGGGATCTCTTGCCTTGATCGACGGCCATCTTAAAAGGACATCTATAATTAATTGATGTTGCGCTATCGTGAAAAGGGAAAATTCATCCATCAAATTAGCATAAAATGTTGAGATTAAAGGTGAAAGCCTATATTATATTTCACTCACTATTGCCGACTGCGCGGCGCATGCACCCATTTTCCGAGCGCGCGCGCACGTTCCCGATTTGGGTGTGAGTGGCACGTACTTCCGGTTTGACTAATGGCCTTCGGGGATGGAAAAGCCCAATTACCTGTGGCCGACGCCTGCGTGCTGAAGCCTGATCGGGGAGTCAGCTTGTAATTAGGAGGGTAGAACTACATGTGGACGTCACACGGGCCCACATATGACTCACTGGGATACATTCCGGGGCCACACACAAACACACACTCCCACGGGCCAAAGGATTCGCGACCGCTTTGTGGGGTCTTCTGATGGGCTGGCAATGTCGTTGTATCATTGCGTAGGGCGTGGAATCCTTAGCGGCAGAGGAGACGCAACGTGGACGTGGATTTAGCACTGATTGGTCGTGCCTTAACGTCGGATGCTCTTAGTGGATGGTACCATTGAATGAACGGGAGGTGCCATAATGCCTATCAAGTTTAGAATGTGCTTCAAACGCCGACCCACGCAGATTTTAGTGAGATCTGTTGGTTCACTTAATATCGCGCTTGATCCTCTGTGTGTCATATGACGACAATGGGAAGGGTCAATGTAGAGAAGAATTCTCCCGGAGAAACGTTTTACTCTTTGCGAAGAAAGCAGACAGGCTAGGCAATAGCCTAGGCACGCTCTGCCTACTCGACCTAGACCACAATGTGACCCATCATCAATAGATGTTTCTATACGACCAACATTTTGAATAGATTAAAAAAGGGTCGACGAGTAATGATTACTCACCAAAAGGTCACGTGCCAGGCCATGTGACGCGCCCATGGCGAGCACGTGCGTTACCATAGAAACCAGCAAATAGGCATAATATGATCCCGTGGAAAGAAAACGATGGCAAAATTCGATTGCCATAAGAAGACACTTGTCATTATGGTTGGAAACGCAACACGCAGCGGCACTTAAACGGGCAAGGAATGAAAGGGCACCAGCTGCGATGCATCTCTTCCCTCTTCCTTCCCTTCTCCTCCCTCTCCCCTTCTCCTCCCTCTTCCCTCCTTCACTCAGTGCATAGTTACCGACGACGGCATCACCCACACCGCGCCATCAAGTGGCGCTCGATGGTAACCGCGGGCGATAGAAAGCTTGAATCGAAAGTCCAAATGGTTGTTCGCCTTCCATTAACGAGGCTCCAGAGAAAACGGAAGATAATCCCGGTCGGGCCATTTCCCCTTCGTGACGAGCCAGCTTCCAGCTCATCTCCCCAGGGGGCGTCCTCTCCGCTTTGGGAGGAATAACGTATCCACATGGGCCCCACGCTGTGTGACAAGGGTAGTTCAAAAAGCCTTTCTGCAGCCTTGGTCCCTGGAAAAATGGAGCGAGGAAAATACAAACGGTGGCAATATTTAAGATGGATGTGGGCGATATTAGGGTGTGTCAGGATAAGAGGATAATAAAAGGGGGGTTGGGGGGGAGGCTGGACTGGAACATCGATCCTGTCCTCGACCTCACCTCGACATTTCCTACCCCACTCCACCCTCAGTGGTAGGGCCACTTCTCACCCCAAACACCACGCCACCCCAACCGCCACCCCCAAACCACCCCCACCCCCTCCCCCTGCGCACGTGGATTACTCGATATCTATATTTGGTAATGAGTAATACATCGTGCGTCGGCGTCTGCCGAGTGTAACCCCCCCCCCCCTCCTGTTGGTTTAAACATATTTATTTAACGAGGATACCCCGAATAGCATAGGCTAGGAACATGGGGCTTCCTCAAAAAAATGAAAAGCAATATGTTACAATGTAAAACAAAATATGCAATAGTACAATGCCCCCTCCTGTTTCATCCCCTACACCCCCACCCCCTCCACCATACTGCTTAGGATTGTAAATGCGTATGCGTATCATAACTACACGCCAGTGTTTACTATTATAACTGTTTAGATATACAACAGTTTGAGCATAACCATTTACGGATTTACTGATTCGCAAGGTCAAAGTATATTCCATGTATGTATGTTCCAAATAACATGCATGATATCGCATGATAAACCATCTGTTTTCCTGAAAATAGTAAAACTGGTAGCCCCAAAATGAAGAGCGAAGTGATATTCGCATTCGTAATATCATACACGATAAATGCTGGACTGGCCTAGTCAAGTCTGGACTGACCTAGTAAAGGCTGGACTGACCTAGTAACCTAGGGCAGGGGATTTGTAGGGGGTTGGGCGGGGATGTATAAGGGGTTGGGCAGGGGATGTGTGGGGGGTTGGGCGGGGGATGTGTAGAGGGTTGGTTAGGGGATATGTAGGGGGTTGGTCATGGGATATGTAGGGGATATGTAGGGGGTTGGTCATGGGATATGTAGGGGATTGGTTTGGGATGTGTAGGGGGTTGGTCAGGGGATGTGTAGAGGGTTGGGCAGGGGATATGTAGGGGGTTGGGCAGGGGACGTGTAGGGGGTTGGGCAGGGGATGTGTAGAGGGTTGGGCAGGGGATGTGTAGGGGATTGGTTAGATGATATGTAGGAGGTTGGTCGGGGACGTGTAGAGGGTTGGGCAGGGGATGTGAACGGGGTTGGACAGGGGATGTGTAGGGGGTTAGTCAGGGGATGTGTAGGGGGTTGGGCGGGGGATGTGAACGGGGTTGGACAGGGGATGTGTAGGGGGTTAGTCAGGGGATGTGTAGGGGGTTGGGCGGGGATGTGTAGGGGGTTGGGCAGGGGATGTGTAGGGGGTTGGGCAGGGGATGTGTAGGGGGTTAGTCAGGGGATGTGTAGGGGGTTGGGCGGGGATGTGTAGGGGGCTGGGCGGGGATGTGTAGGGGTTGGGCAGGGGATGTGTAGAGGGTAGGGCAGGTGATGTGTAGGGGGTTGGTCAGGGGATGTGTAGGGGGTTTAGCAGGGGATGTGTATGGGGTTGGTCAGGGGATGTGTAGGGGATTGGTCAGGGGATGTGTAGGGGGTTGGGCAAGGGATGTGTAGGGGGTTGGGTAGGGGATGTGTACAGGGTTGACCAGGGGATGTGTAGGGGGTTGGGCAGGGGATGTGTAGGGGGTTGGACAGGGGATGTGTAGGGGGTTGGTCAGGGGATGTGTAGAGGGTTGGCCATGGGATGTGTGGGGGGTTGGGCAGGGGATATGTAGGGGGTTGGACAGGGGATGTGTAGGGGGTTGGGCAGGGGATGTGTAGAGAGTTGGGAATGGGATGTGTGGGGGGTTGTGCAGGGGATGTGTAGGGGGTTGGGCAGGGGATGTGTAGGGGGTTGGGCAGGGGATGTGAAGGGGGTTGGACAGGGGATGTGTAGGGGGTTGGTCAGGGGATGTGTAGGGGGTTGGGCGGGGATGTGTAGGGGGATGGGCGGGGTATGTGTCGGGAGTTGGGCAGGGGATGTGTAGGGGGTTGGTCAGGGGATGTGTAGGGGGTTGGTCAGGGGATGTGTGGGGGGTTGGACGGGGAATGTGTAGGGGGTTGGGCGGGGATGTGTAGGGGGTTGGACGGGGGATGTGTAGGGGGTTGGGCGGGGATGTCAGGGTTTGGGCAGGGGATGTAAAGGGGGTTTGGCAAGGGGAAGTGTAGGGGGTTGGGCGGGGATGTCAAGGGGTTTTGGCCAGGGGATGTGTAGGGGGTTGGGCGGGGATGTGTAGGGGGTTGGGCAGGGGATGTGTAGGGGGTTGGTCAGGGGATGTGTAGGGGGTTGGTCAGGGGATGTGTAGGGGATTGGTCAGGGGATGTGTGGGGGGTTGGACGGGGGATGTGTAGGGGGTTGGGCGGGGATGTGTAGGGGGTTGGACGGGGGATGTGTAGGGGGTTGGGCGGGGATGTCAGGGTTTGGGCAGGGGATGTAAAGGGGGTTTGGCAAGGGGATGTGTAGGTGGTTGGGCGGGGATGTCAAGGGGTTTTGGCCGGGGGATGTGTAGGGGGTTGGGCAGGGGATGTGTAGGGGGTTGGACAGGGGATGTGTAGGGGGTTGGTCAGGGGATGTGTAGAGGGTTGGCCATGGGATGTGTGGGGGGTTGGGCAGGGGATATGTAGGGGGTTGGGCAGGGGATGTGTAGGGGGTTGGGCAGGGGATGTGTAGAGAGTTGGGAATGGGATGTGTGGGGGGTTGTGCAGGGGATGTGTAGGGGGTTGGGCAGGGGATGTGTAGGGGGTTGGGCAGGGGATGTGAAGGGGGTTGGACAGGGGATGTGTAGGGGGTTGGTCAGGGGATGTGTAGGGGATTAGTCAGGGGATGTGTAGGGGGTTGGGCGGGGATGTGAAGGGGGTTGGACAGGGGATGTGTAGGGGTTGGTCAGGGGATGTGTAGGGGATTAGTCAGGGGATGTGTAGGGGGATGGGCGGGGGATGTGTAGGGAGTCGGGCAGGGGATGTGTAGGGGGTTGGTCAGGGGATGTGTAGGGGGTTGGTCAGGGGATGTGTAGGGGATTGGTCAGGGGATGTGTGGGGGGTTGGACGGGGGATGTGTAGGGGGTTGGGCAGGAGATGTGTGGGGGGTTGGGCAGGAGATGTGTAGGGGGTTGGGCAGGAGATGTGTAGGGGGTTGGTCAGGGGATGTGTAGGGGGTTGGGCGGGGATGTGTAGGGGGTTGGACGGGGGATGTGTAGGGGGTTGGGCAGGGGATGTGTAGGGGTTGGACAGGGGATGTGTAGGGGGTTGGTCAGGGGATGTTTAGAGGGTTGGGCATTGGATGTTTAGGGGGTTGGGCAGGGGATATGTAGGGGGTTGGGCAGGGGATGTGTAGGGGGTTGGTCAGGGGATGCGTAGGGGGTTGGTCAGGGGATGTGTGGGGGGTTGGGCAGGGGATGTGTAGGGGGTTGGGCATGGGATGTGTAGGGGGTTGGGCAAGGGATGTGAACGGGGTTGGACAGGGGATGTGTAGGGGGTTAGTCAGGGGATGTGTAGGGGGTTGGGCGGGGATGTGTAGGGGGTTGGGCAGGGGATGTGTAGGGGGTTGGGCAGGGGATGTGTAGGGGGTTAGTCAGGGGATGTGTAGGGGGTTGGGCGGGGATGTGTAGGGGGCTGGGCGGGGATGTGTAGGGGTTGGGCAGGGGATGTGTAGAGGGTAGGGCAGGTGATGCGTAGGGGGTTGGGCAGGGGATGTGTAGGGGGTTGGTCAGGGGATGTGTAGGGGGTTTAGCAGGGGATGTGTATGGGGTTGGTCAGGGGATGTGTAGGGGATTGGTCAGGGGATGTGTAGGGGGTTGGGCAGGGGATGTGTAGGGGGTTGGGTAGGGGATGTGTACAGGGTTGACCAGGGGATGTGTAGGGGGTTGGGCAGGGGATGTGTAGGGGGTTGGACAGGGGATGTGTAGGGGGTTGGTCAGGGGATGTGTAGAGGGTTGGCCATGGGATGTGTGGGGGGTTGGGCAGGGGATATGTAGGGGGTTGGACAGGGGATGTGTAGGGGGTTGGGCAGGGGATGTGTAGAGAGTTGGGAATGGGATGTGTGGGGGGTTGTGCAGGGGATGTGTAGGGGGTTGGGCAGGGGATGTGTAGGGGGTTGGGCAGGGGATGTGAAGGGGGTTGGACAGGGGATGTGTTGGGGGTTGGGAAGGGGATGTGTAGGGGGTTGGGCGGGGATGTGTAGGGGGATGGGCGGGGTATGTGTCGGGAGTTGGGCAGGGGATGTGTAGGGGGTTGGTCAAGGGATGTGTAGGGGGTTGGTCAGGGGATGTGTGGGGGGTTGGACGGGGAATGTGTAGGGGGTTGGGCGGGGATGTGTAGGGGGTTGGACGGGGGATGTGTAGGGGGTTGGGCGGGGATGTCAGGGTTTGGGCAGGGGATGTAAAGGGGGTTTGGCAAGGGGAAGTGTAGGGGGTTGGGCGGGGATGTCAAGGGGTTTTGGCCAGGGGATGTGTAGGGGGTTGGGCGGGGATGTGTAGGGGGTTGGGCAGGGGATGTGTAGGGGGTTGGTCAGGGGATGTGTAGAGGGTTGGCCATGGGATGTGTGGGGGGTTGGGCAGGGGATATGTAGGGGGTTGGGCAGGGGATGTGTAGGGGGTTGGGCAGGGGATGTGTAGAGAGTTGGGAATGGGATGTGTGGGGGGTTGTGCAGGGGATGTGTAGGGGGTTGGGCAGGGGATGTGTAGGGGGTTGGGCAGGGGATGTGAAGGGGGTTGGACAGGGGATGTGTAGGGGGTTGGTCAGGGGATGTGTAGGGGATTAGTCAGGGGATGTGTAGGGGGTTGGGCGGGGATGTGAAGGGGGTTGGACAGGGGATGTGTAGGGGGTTGGTCAGGGGATATGTAGGGGATTAGTCAGGGGATGTGTAGGGGGATGGGCGGGGGATGTGTAGGGAGTTGGGCAGGGGATGTGTAGGGGGTTGGTCAGGGGATGTGTAGGGGGTTGGTCAGGGGATGTGTAGGGGATTGGTCAGGGGATGTGTGGGGGGTTGGACGGGGGATGTGTAGGGGGTTGGGCGGGGATGTGTAGGGGGTTGGACGGGGGATGTGTAGGGGGTTGGGCGGGGATGTCAGGGTTTGGGCAGGGGATGTAATGGGGGTTTGGCAAGGGGATGTGTAGGGGGTTGGGCGGGGACGTCAAGGGGTTTTGGCCGGGGGATGTGTAGGGGGTTGGGCAGGGGATGTGTAGGGGGTTGGACAGGGGATGTGTAGGGGGTTGGTCAGGGGATGTGTAGAGGGTTGGCCATGGGATGTGTGGGGGGTTGGGCAGGGGATATGTAGGGGGTTGGGCAGGGGATGTGTAGGGGGTTGGGCAGGGGATGTGTAGAGAGTTGGGAATGGGATGTGTGGGGGGTTGTGCAGGGGATGTGTAGGGGGTTGGGCAGGGGATGTGTAGGGGGTTGGGCAGGGGATGTGAAGGGGGTTGGACAGGGGATGTGTAGGGGGTTGGTCAGGGGATGTGTAGGGGATTAGTCAGGGGATGTGTAGGGGGTTGGGCGGGGATGTGAAGGGGGTTGGACAGGGGATGTGTAGGGGGTTGGTCAGGGGATATGTAGGGGATTAGTCAGGGGATGTGTAGGGGGATGGGCGGGGGATGTGTAGGGAGTTGGGCAGGGGATGTGTAGGGGGTTGGTCAGGGGATGTGTAGGGGGTTGGTCAGGGGATGTGTAGGGGATTGTGCAGGGGATGTGTGGGGGGTTGGACGGGGGATGTGTAGGGGGTTGGGCAGGAGATGTGTGGGGGGTTGGTCAGGGGATGTGTAGGGGGTTGGGCAGGGGATGTGAAGGGGGTTGGACAGGGGATGTGTAGGGGGTTGGTCAGGGGATGTGTAGGGGATTAGTCAGGGGATGTGTAGGGGGATGGGCGGGGGATGTGTAGGGAGTTGGGCAGGGGATGTGTGGGGGGTTGGCCAGGGGATGTGTGGGGGGTTGTGCAGGGGATGTGTAGGGGGTTGGGCGGGGATGTGTAGGGAGTTGGGCAGGGGATGTGTAGGGGGTTGGTCAGGGGATGTGTAGGGGGTTGGTCGGGGGATGTGTAGGGGATTGGTCAGGGGATGTGTGGGGGGTTGGACGGGGGATGTGTAGGGGGTTGGGCGGGGATGTCAGGGTTTGGGCATGGGATGTAAAGGGGGTTTGGCAAGGGGATGTGTAGGGGGTTGGGCGGGGATGTGTAGGGGGTTGGGCAGGGGATGTGTAGGGGGTTGGTCAGGGGATGTGTAGGGGATTGGTCAGGGGATGTGTGGGGGATTGGTCAGGGGATGTGTAGGGGGATGGGCGGGGGATGTGTAGGGAGTTGGGCAGGGGATGTGTAGGGGGTTGGTCAGGGGATGTGTAGGGGGTTGGTCAGGGGATGTGTAGGGGATTGGTCAGGGGATGTGTGGGGGGTTGGACGGGGGATGTGTAGGGGGTTGGGCAGGAGATGTGTGGGGGGTTGGTCAGGGGATGTGTAGGGGGTTGGGCAGGGGATGTGAAGGGGGTTGGACAGGGGATGTGTAGGGGGTTGGTCAGGGGATGTGTAGGGGATTAGTCAGGGGATGTGTAGGGGGATGGGCGGGGGATGTGTAGGGAGTTGGGCAGGGGATGTGTAGGGGGTTGGTCAGGGGATGTGTAGGGGGTTGGTCGGGGGATGTGTAGGGGATTGGTCAGGGGATGTGTGGGGGGTTGGACGGGGGATGTGTAGGGGGTTGGGCGGGGATGTGTAGGGAGTTGGGCAGGGGATGTGTAGGGGGTTGGTCAGGGGATGTGTAGGGGGTTGGTCGGGGGATGTGTAGGGGATTGGTCAGGGGATGTGTGGGGGGTTGGACGGGGGATGTGTAGGGGGTTGGGCGGGGATGTCAGGGTTTGGGCATGGGATGTAAAGGGGGTTTGGCAAGGGGATGTGTAGGGGGTTGGGCGGGGATGTCAAGGGGTTTTGGTCAGGGGATGTGTAGGGGGTTGGGCGGGGATGTGTAGGGGGTTGGGCAGGGGATGTGTAGGGGGTTGGTCAGGGGATGTGTAGGGGATTGGTCAGGGGATGTGTGGGGGATTGGTCAGGGGATGTGTGGGGGGTTGGACGGGGGATGTTCAGGGGTTTGGGCGGGGATGTGTTGGGGGTTGGACGGGGGATGTGTAGGGTTGTTGGACGAGGATGTCAGGGTTTGGGCAGGGGATGTAAAGGGGGTTTGGCAAGGGGATGTGTAGGGGGTTGGGCGGGGATGTCAAGGGGTTTTGGCCAGGGGATGTGTAGGGGGTTGGGCGGGGATGTGTAGGGGGTTGAGCAGGGGATGTGTAGGGGGTTGGTCAGGGGATGTGTAGGGGGTTGGGCAGGGGATGTGTAGGGGGTTGGGCGGGGATGTGTACAGGGTTGGCCAGGGGATGTGTAGGGGGTTGGTCAGGGGATGTGTAGGGGGTTGGTCAGGGGATGTGTAGGGGGTTGGTCAGGGGATGTGTAGGGGGTTGGTCAGGGGATGTATAGGGGGTTGGGCAGGGGATGTGTAGGGGGTTGGGCAGGGGATGTGTAGGGGGTTGGGTAGGGGATATGTAGGGGGTTGGGCAGGGGATGTGTAGGGGGTTGGGCAGGGGATGTGTAGGGGGTTGGGCAGGAGATTTGTAGGGGGTTGGTCAGGGGATGTGTAGGGGGTTGGGCAGGGGATGTGTAGGGGGTTGGGCAGGGGATGTGTAGGGGGTTGGGTCGGGGATGTGTACAGGGTTGGGCAGGGGATGTGTAGGGGGTTGGTCAGGGGATGTGTAGGGGGTTGGTCAGGGGATGTGTAGGGGGTTGGTCAGGGGATGTGTAGGGGGTTGGTCAGGGGATGTGTAGGGGGTTGGGCAGGGGATGTGTAGGGGGTTGAGTAGGGGATGTGTACAGGGTTGGCCGGGGGATGTGTAGGGGGTTGGCCAGGGGGTGTGTAGGGGGTTGGGCAGGGGATGTGTAGGGGGTAGGGCAGGGGATGTGTAGGGGGTTGGCCAGGGGATGTGTAGGGGGTTGGGAAGGGGATGTGTAGGGGATTGGGTAGGGGATGTGTAGGGGGTTGGACAGGGGATGTGTAGGGGGTTGGGCAGGGGATGTGTAGGGGGTTGGTCAGGGGATGTGTAGGGGGTTGGTCAGGGGATGTGTAGGGGGTTGGTTAGGAAATGTGGAGGGGGTTGGTTAGGGGATGTGTAGGGGGTTGGGAAGGGGATGTGTGGGGGGTTGGGCAGGAGATGTGTAGGGGGTTGGGCAGGAGATGTGTAGGGGGTTGGTCAGGGGATGTGTAGGGGGTTGGGCAGGGATGTGTATGGGGTTGGGCAGGGGATGTGTAGGGGGTTGGGTCGGGGATGTGTACAGGGTTGGGCAGGGGATGTGTAGGGGGTTGGTCAGGGGATGTGTAGGGGGTTGGTCAGGGGATGTGTAGGGGGTTGGTCAGGGGATGTGTAGGGGGTTGGTCAGGGGATGTGTAGGGGGTTGGGCAGGGGATGTGTAGGGGGTTGAGTAGGGGATGTGTACAGGGTTGGCCAGGGGATGTGTAGGGGGTTGGCCAGGGGATGTGTAGGGGGTTGGGCAGGGGATGTGTAGGGGGTTGGGCAGGGGATGTGTAGGGGGTTGGGCAGGGGATGTGTAGGGGGTTGGTCAGGGGATGTGTAGAGGGTCGGTCAGGGGATGTGTAGGGGGTTGGTCAGGGGATGTGTAGGGGGTTGGTCAGGGGATGTGTAGGGGGTTGGGCAGGGGATGTGTAGGGGGTTGAGTAGGGGATGTGTACAGGGTTGGCCAGGGGATGTGTAGGGGGTTGGCCAGGGGATGTGTAGGGGGTTGGGCAGGGGATGTGTAGGGGGTTGGGCAGGGGATGTGTAGGGGGTTGGGAAGGGGATGTGTAGGGGATTGGGTAGGGATGTGTAGGGGGTTGGACAGGGGATGTGTAGGGGGTTGGGCAGGGGATGTGTAGGGGGTTGGTCAGGGGATGTGTAGGGGGTTGGTCAGGGGATGTGTAGGGGGTTGGTTAGGAAATGTGGGGGGGGTTGGTTAGGGGATGTGTAGGGGGTTGGGAAGGGGATGTGTGGGGGGTTAGGCAGGGGATATGTGGGGGGTTGGGCAGGGGATGTGTAGGGGTTGGTCCGGGGATGTGTAGGGGTTGGGCATGGGATGTGTAGGGGGTTGGTCGGAGAAAGTGCGGGAGGCTGGTCACTGGATGTGTATGGGGTTGGTCACGGTATGTGTAGGAGGTTGGGCAGGGGATGTGTAGGGGGTTGGGCAGTGGATATATAGGGGGTTGGGCAGGAGGTGTGTGGAAAGCTGGTCAGGGGATGTGTAGGGGGTTGAGCAGGGGGGGGGGGGAATCTGGGAGGCTGGTCAGGTGATGTGTTGACAGTTGTGTGGGCGTAACTGCGGAGAGGAGACGGCCGGGGAGTTTTTTTAGAGCCTGTCCAATTACAACTGAAGCTGTTGTTTGACGGATTAAATATGCATGAGACACGGCCTTATTTATCCCCGGACAGAAATAACGTGGGCGAAAACGTAACCTTTGGGAAATGTTTAAACAAACTTCAGAAATCATACTTTGACGGAAATCCCACCATTGTGTTCGTATAACGTACCGGTTTACACAAACCACAGCAAACAACATCGTAATATCATACGTACATGTATATCACATGATGCAATTTCAAGTTCGCTTAAATACTGCAGGGGCGGATCCAGAAAATCTGGATAGAGGACGGGCTCGGTTCCAGGGTCGGAAACAGATATGCTGCATAGGGGGTGGGGGGCGGGTTCGGTTATTATATGTTAAATGGTAAAAATGTCGGCCCTAAACGGGGGGAGGGGGGGGGGGGCGAGGGCCGGGTCGGCCTCCCCCTGGATCCGTGCCTGTACTGGGTTGAACCTTCGGGGGATTGAGATTTCGGGCCATATACCCCGAATAGCTGTGTTTATTTATAATGGTCCATCGGTGGTGGTTCCATACTATTTACCACTATCCCTCATGATTAATTCAGAGGCTTCCCGTCGATTTCTTGTCAGTTGCTCCATGGCCCCAGCCTCCTACACCCTAAACACCATTCTGTCTTTCTCTCTCTCTCTCGCTCTCCGCGCTGGCTCACTTCCTGCCTGAGGCATCAAGGAAGGTGAAATCCTATTGAATCAAATGTTCTCATCACCGAGGGTGGGGGATGGGTGGGTTGGTGGGGGGTGGGGCGGCTGTCAGATGCGTGACTTGCCTCGTTGACAACACACGTGACATTGGTGTCCGGTGGACGCGTTTTACAATAAGAAGCCTCGTTGCTTTGCTGATGATGAGGGGGAGGGGGGGGGGGGGAGTTTAGCATCAAAGGAAAACGTCACTGACACTAACTACATTAATTGGGCATAAGCTACGAGCAGTGTGCTATGCTACCGTCTAGTTAGTCGACGGATTGTGACGAATAACAAGAGGTCTTCTGTCAGTATCGGATGTTCAATTTGAAGGTCTTAGCGATGCGTCAAGGACCGCAAGATTAACCTTCAAAACCGTTCGGTTAAACAGTAGAACTCTACCACAGGGATGCCACAAGAGATTCTAGTTACGGTTTTATACCACTATCATTAGAGCAACCTGGAGTTGATTAAATTTAATTACTGAACGGTAATGCAAAACATTATAATTACTGAACGTTGATAAAAAATGGTAATTACTTAACGTTAACTTAAACATAAATAACAGTCACTTGTTTTACAAAGATAATTTTGACACCCCAAGCCCTTCCTCTCTAGAGACTCCGCTCATCTACATAAATTTACGCTATTTATACCGCATTTCAGCCAATCAGCGACGCATCACCTTTCCTTTTCGGCCAGCTTTCGAGCAAAGGTAGACACATGTTTGTGTTCTCTGATTACAATTGTAACAAATTCTAATTTGGTTCGTGGTTTTTTAACCCTCCCTCCCGTCCCCTTGCCGCGCATATAAAAGTATTCTATTGTGGAGGACTCAAATGTATTAGCTACAATCTTCTCATATTTGTCTCTACTCTTTTTCTACTTTTACCTTGTGCTACGCGGTAGCCCGGCCGCATGTGGAGCTCAAGGGTTTTATTACCGTATTAAGTATTTTTAAAGCTGTAGGATTTATCATCCTCATATTGTACACTTAGGTTTTTGAATATGTAAGATTATCTTTCTGTAACACTAATTAGATGCATTCTTCAACTTACTATTGCACCTGTTTTTTTTTGTAACTACGCTTTATGCAATAATTTTGTCAGCATGCTATTGTACGGTACACATATGGTGTTTTAATGTGTTTCTGTATACACTGCCATGGCCTTTTGTTGCCCACCTTTGATAGGGTCGGGCCTTTGAAACCCCAAGCTTCAATTTTCTATAAATAAATTGCGGACCGATTTCATTCAATACCTGGGTTTGCGTCCCTTTTCCCCATCAAACCAGCTTCGGGTCCGATTTAGCCGCGCTCGCATAACTGAAGGTTATACACATGTGTGAAATACATGTGTCACAAGTCAAAATCCAAACGCAGATCATATGATTATCCTCTAGAAATCCAACCGGCCCTTGTCTTCCGAAAGACAGCTATTCTTTACTGCAAAACAAACTTTATGCTAAACAACATGACATCGAGAGTGCGAATGTGTAATGCTGTTATATGGATGGCGTCCATCAGTTAATATATAAGCCGGAAGTACGTCGCTGGCGTACGTCACCATGACGTCAGGAACTCTTCTGCTTCGTGCTTACGTAGCCGCCCAGTGCGATGCGTCCACATTAACTATTTCTTTCGTAGTAATATCCCTAGGTTAATTCATAGTTAAGTCGCTCACTTCTTTCTCTTGTATCCTGGTTGTGACCGCCGTATTGCAATACATGGACTGCCACACATGCACAAGTGCACACATTATTGCCTTTTTACTATAACATAACTTCATTATATATATATTATATCATTATTTCGAGCAAATAAAATCTCGATAACCATCATCGTTACCATCGCCATTAGCCATCAGCCTGGTTTGGAATCTACGTCGTACGAAGAAAAACTATCTACAAGATTTCATCTAATGATGTTGGCCTGTTTGAACTAACTGTATGGTGTATAATACACATACTGGGCTCTCTATCTATCAATGGACTGTAATATCCATCCATATCGCCAAAACAATTAACGCGAGTCTCTGTTCCTAGCTATCAATAATTGTGGGGGACGTTGTGGAACGGAAGTGGTATCTACCGCACCGAGCTACCCTTTCAAAGGAAGTGCCCTTCTGGTCTGCCCTCGCCGTCATTATTGTGGCGGTTGACATACTCCTAATACGACGGGAAAACGTGCGTTTCTCAGCGCTCCGAACCCATGGGGAATGGGGCTCCCGAAAGGCCCCTCCAGTCTGAATCCATCGCCGCCGAAAATAGCGCTCGGCTAATTTTCCATGACGCTGGCCATGAAGTGCACTTGTTTGTTGGCGGCAGAAGTCGTTGGCCACCACATCACTTCCGGCGCTCGTTGTCTTAACAAGGCCCCCGTGGCGCCTCCGACTCCTGGAAGCGGGAAACCGCCAAAGCCACCACCCTCCCTCTCCCGCCCCGCCACTGTCCACCCCCTCCCCAAAGCCTCATCTCATTCGCTCTCCCACTCCGTCACTCACCCTCTCATCCTCCTCCTCCTCGTCCTCCACTTCCCCTACTCCTTCCTCTACGCTCCGCTCTCCTCGTCCTGCGCCACAACTCTTCACTTGCTCTCTCTCGGTGTACTCTTCCGGTTTGCAGAGCGTCCACCCCCCCGCCGCCCCTATCCACACCACTATCCCCCTTCCCACAATGGTCACTCACTTCCACAGACTTCCTACACGACACTAATACCGCTGTAAATTGGAGCAGTTGGCCGGCCCAGCTGGCCTTTTTGCTGTGATGAAGCGATGTCCAGCGGAGGGACATCGGAGCCAAAGCGAGGCGGGGTCATCATACGCCGCGGCAGGGCTGCGACCCCCCTCGGCCTCGGGCAATTATCCCTTGGACCCAGATGACCCCATTAGAGAAAGGGAGAAAGAGAGAGAGAGAGAAGGGGGGGGGGGCGGAGACAGAGCGACATAGAGCGAGAGAGAGAGAGATTTTGAGCGTGAGGTAGCGGAGGGGGTGGGTGGGGTGATGAGTGATCTGGTCTTTAGGCCCTCATACCGCTACAACGTGCAGGTCCTGTTGCCCCAATTATCAAATCCCAATGCCCCGACGTATTTTATTGTACTCTACACCCTTAGCTGTGCCCCCCACTCCCCATGCCCCTCACTCCCATGTGACATGGTTGGCTCCAGGTTCGAGTCAATTAAGATGGCAAGGCATCTCGACAATCGGTAGGGTCAAGGGCAGAACATTAGCCATGTCTCATGGGACATTCAATTCTTTGCGATGGAAGACACGGGTGCAAAGCCTATTTGGTCTAAACGTAGTGGTGTTTACACAGGCAGGAATCAATAGCTGTTAAGTAGTTAATTCTACTCGAAAATCAGAGGTCAGATATAAAGCCTGCGTACAAAATAGATATTTGTACACGTGGAGATCCAACATTCTTTGTGTAAGAGGCATATTACCTATTCATTGAAATTTCTAAATAAACAAGTAATAATAAATAGTGTGTATAATAAGTAATTATGATTAAAACAGGATCATATTTGTCATAAGTAACAAAAAAAATGTACCGCCACGGTTGCCTTTAAATGTTATTGGCGAACCAGGGGATATTGGAAGCTTATTTTTCAATTTTTGGGGAACGTATTATTTCGGTATATAGCCATATATCCGTTTCACTCAGGCCCACGCTGTGTCGCTGTGTCGATGTCATGATGGCAGATCCACGCTTGACACTGAAGATGAAAGGCCAGCCCAACATAACCAACATTATTGGGCAATGGACAGGGAGTGCCATCAGAAGAATAGTGTGACAACAACAACAAGAATAGCGACCAGAGTAAAGTGCATTCGGCAGTAAACAAGCATCTACTGTGACATCGAATTGCCATATGAAGACGAGTAATGGATACTGTGTCACCTAGCTTTCATATCCTCCTCTCCTCTGCAATGACCGTATTCGTCACTGCCATTGCCCACCTGGGCATCCTGCCCTATGCCTCCCACCGACGCGGCCTCCTATCTCTTACCACAACGGTCTACCTTACCTCATAACTCTAGTCTACCTCCTATTATACCACGCCATACCTCAAGCCCCTGAATCCTTCCTTTGTGAGGCATTCTCCCGAAGATACAATCGAATTCTTCCTGCGATGGCCATTGGGACGGGGTTGGCTCGCATCTCGTCGTCAAGAATAAGGTCTTGACCTGTGTAACATCTCTGGGCGTCACTCGTCTCGCTATCAGCCGAGAGACCGCTTTATCACGCCACCTTTATCGATGGTCTGGCTGTAGCCACGAAGGTCGATGCCCGGCCACAAACAAGGCGCTTGGAGACTGATTTGAAATGGGTCGCGTCTGTTGCAATCGAAGTGTTGCACTTTATTGTACATCGAATCCGCATCTCCGTGGTTCAATATCACGTGCCAAGAATCAACTGCCGTGAATGCAACACTTCGAGAGTAACGAACAAGTTCATACTTCTGTTCTCCTTTCAAACTTTGCCTGATTTAATTGTACGGTATAAGCGCTAGCTAAAGATAGAAATCTTTGTATTTTTGTTGTTATATCTCATCGACATAGCACTGGACTTGCGCGAAGTAGATTAGGTAGTTTTATAAATAACATTGAACAGAAGAAAAAGCGGCATAGGTTTCCCGACAATTGTCATTAAACTGTTAACATGGTTAGAGTCAATAGCATTAATTTGGGGGTCACCGCAGTAATTTAACAGAACTAGTTCTATCTTTGAATGCAAACGACCGTAGGCCTATTACGACTTGATTTTAAAATAATGTTGAATCTACGATTCATTTCAAAGTGACGTACAACACACAAACAGGTTTGCTTGACATATTTTTCCTACTTTATTCCAAACACACCCTTCGCTATTGAAATCCAATTAAGTCCGTAATTAATGCAAAGGAAATATCAACTCAGATCTTTTAATGTTTACGCTGTATACCTTGTGTGAAACCTTTCTTCGAAAGAGAAGAAGCAGAATTTTTGTTGCTTTTATCGACTTTAGCAAAGCCTTTGACTTTATTCCACACGCCAACTTATTGTAGTTTGTCGGCGAACGGAATTCACGAGAAGCCTCTGAAAGTATTACGCTGTATGTATGAACAGTTTAGGTCTTGTGTTAAATCAGAGTATAACCTCACTGAATATTTCCAACGTTTATCCGGTACAAAGCATGGATGGAAGACTAGCCCAATCTTATTCCTCATAGGCATACATATTATATCATTGACATAGCCAGGAGCAACGGGTGTCCAGGTATGTATATTAATTAAAGAAAATTGTCCAGACTTGATAATGCAGACGATATATATATATGATATATTGTCTCAGCGGGCGATGCAGTAAGGCGTTTATTGTGACAAGTATGGAATGACTCGATAAAAATAATTGTGTTTCGCAATGGATGTCCATTAAGAACAGTGGTACCTCCATGGATCGAGACAATTGGCTTATTATAAATCGCTCACCATGGCCAAACATACTATTTCGGGATGTAGTATGGTAACTTCAAATGAAAATAGGCATTATTTACCAATCCATGTGTGCAATAAAGTAACGGACGAATCAACGATTCTGATTTGTGTTTGTATTTTTGGGGGTCACGGTGGCCCATAAAAAAACCTCTACCTAGGCAGACCACTAACCAAGCCGTCCTTGGAAGAAAAATGCCATTAAGTCCCGAACCGTATACCCGCAATCATAACATAGACATAATAAGATTGCGTGGTATTTGGCCATTGGAAGGCGTCTACTCCACCTTAATCACTAGATGTCGTAACTAGCTTTATATGGCCAATCTCCCCACACGGCGGCGCTCCGCAAACTCCACTCAATATATATGGCTCACCCCGTGACTACGGCCCATGATCCGTTTCGCAGTGAAACGCAGGGGCACGATTACAACTGTCACGGCCTGGGTGCAGACAGGGGTAACCTTTAGCACTGTCACTGCACACAACGACATTATCTCGTATGTTAGTTACATGATTGCTCGCCAGACGGCAGTGCGTTTCCGTGCATCGCTTAAAAATCATGAACTTGCAGAAAATTTATAATAATTCATGTGACCACATATCAATTTATTTGGCTTGTATCAACGCTGTACAGTATATCAGTTGTGTGTTACTGTCACTCGATTGCAACATATCAATGGCAAAAAAGACTTGGTGCGTTAAAAGTGGCGTGAAGATTCATACTTTGCCGGTTATTGTGGCAAACAAATCATCTCTAATTCACCTTGCGTACAATTAAACCTATGGGCGTTATGACTAAGAGACCCTAGCGTGACTCGCCCCCTTGAGCGACATGTAACTGAGCAGCATAGAACGATATGTCAAATACGTTAACTTCAAATCAACAACAAATTTAAATAAATCAATATATTCTACAGCTTCATGATCTATGCTGGTAAATACCGATGCATAATATCTTGTAACGTTGGCTAACTACAAAATTACCTGGTAAACAGACGCTTTGGCTCAGTCAACATTCTAATATTGTGCAATAGGAATCTGCGTAGGCAATTGCGACTTAAATAACATTGTACCATCGTGGCGTAACATTAGGTTTGTAGACTATACGGCTTGAGGGCCACGTCGCTCGCATATTGTACGTAGAGTGTACCATCTTCTGTCTTCGTGGCGAACATTTCTTGCTGAAAAATGAATGGCGTTATGATGCATCATGGTGCGCTCTTGCTAACATGGTTTACCACAATTGAACACGTGAAATACATACAACTGATTGTAAAAATCCAGGGCAGAGGTTCAAGAGTTGATAACAGTTCCAAGACAGTTACATAGAAAAGACATGACAGAAGCAAAATGCTAAGCCGGCTGTACGAATCCAACAATATGAAAGTTTGAAAGGGGGGGGGGGAGGGGGGTAAGTGAAAACTTGCAACTAGGGTGGAGGGGATGGTTTACAAAAAAAAATTTACGGCGGGGGGAGGGGGGTGGGGAGTCCACCAATTTGCCTTGATTTTGGCATTATTCCTCAGAAAGAACTCCCAGTCCCTTGAAGGTGGGTTTGAACCCCCTAGCCCCCCCCACCCCCGCCTTGGATTCGTCCCTGCCTTATCGGACGGCAATTTCCTATATAACACTTCGTTATTGGAACTATTTATCTGGTACATCGTGAGGAGCATGTGAAACGTTTTCTCGTTTTGTCTGAGTTATACTCCTTGAAGCGCTCTCAACAATTCGAACGCCATCGAAAACCAGACGCCACCATCTGTCTGCTAGGTTAGATAACCATAACCTTAACTCTTACTTTTTACAACAATTAAAATGCTGAAAAAAGATAACCATGACACTAACCTGCAGCCCTATTTCATTCTTCCCAGTCTCCGCATCAAACATGTAGCCATGCCAGGGACACGTGACATGGGGTTTGCCCTTGTAGTCTTCGATATCACCCTGGAAGAGTGGTCCCCCTGAAAGATAGACCAACGATCAACAGCAGGTGAAAATTGATGATTTTGGCACGGGGGGGGGGGGGGGTTACCATTGCCCCCACCCCAAATTTTTATGAGCGAGGTCTTTTTTAAGGCCCACTTTGCATAGACCCCTGCTCCTTATCTCTGTCGAGTGAACCCTCCCACCTCCTTCGTAATAGTTTCGGAGAATCCCACATTGGCAAAGGGGACCCCCCGCCCCCTTGAAAGTGAAAGTGAAAGGGGTTTTCATTTATGTATGTTAAGATTGTATGTATCTTATGTGCGAATGACTCAGTTTTATTGGCAAGAAGAGACAGGAGGGATAGCAGAAAACCAATAGTGTCTTTTAAATGTCTTTCTGGGCCATACTTCAGCATACATCGACCGTACCAACTCTAAACTAGGACAGCGGCGCCAAGCTTCCCGCACAGTGGCGCTACACAAGCGATCCGCTTTTACCGATGCTGTCAAACGGTCAAATCAGCTGCAATTTCTTACAACATTAACATTTCAAAAATAGAACATAAAAATAACGAGCTGGGTCCCCGGTACTAATTTGGAGAAATGCGCGGCGCTTTTTTCCTATCAGTTTGCGCAGCGCCTCCCAGGCGAACGAGTGAAAATGCATTGAGGAAGTAGGCGACAACAGAGTCGAAGGTAGAGAGAGCGGCGCATCAAATATGGGTGTCTTTTGGGCAACCTTTGCACACAGTGAAGTTAAATTGTACCAAAAAACCTCTCGGGGCAAACAAATGGCGACAGGTGAAAGGGAAAGGGCCGTTCATTTATGTATGTTAAGATTTTATGTATCGTATGTGCGTATAACTCGCATAGTAAACTATAGTTTTATTGGCAAGAGATAGGAGGGATAGCAGAAAACCCATAGTGATACATAACTCAGTGTGGCCTGAATCGGAGATAGGAAGTAGGTCAGTGTATGCACCCTTAGTGATATAAAACTCAATTTTACCCGACTAGAACGTGATAGGCGTATGCCCCGTGAATTACGATTACAGTTGCCATTATTTTCGCGAGTTGGGACATCGACCCCCTCTTGCCCCCACCGTCTGCCATGTGCCCTCTCATGGCCATGCCATACCAAGTGTTCATCTCGTGCGTCACGCCCTCTCACGGCCATGATAAACCTGGACCACAAACCGTCAGTCACAATCTCCCTGCAGAGGGCGTTCGGCTTATATGCCTCTGTCCTACGTCAAATTTAACCATCACCTTCATACGCGAAAAATGAAATGAATGAAATCCTTGATGATATTCACAGTTTTGCATCAAATACACCACTGTTTAGCATTTACTGGTACCGTACCAATTTTGATTGATTAGTAGAAACCATGCTGCTCTCGAACTATGATCGCACGACCACGGAATGTCAATATATATATTTTTTTGAAATTCTGCATGGTAAATACAAGATTCAACTTAATCACCCCTCAAAAACCATTCGTGATCGCAGCACCGTTGAGGTCAACCTCATACAGAGGTGATGTGAGTCAGTGAGGAACGAGCTCCCTCTGCTGGCCGATTGCGTCGGTCCTAGCAAGCCAAGGAGGTGCAAGCGCGATTTCAGGGGTGGGGAGTGGGGGGGGGGGGGATTGTTTGGGGTATTGACCCCCCTTTTTCATTTGGCGAAGATGGTCTGATGGATGTCTTTAAACCCTGACGCTGGAGTCTACATCCATTTTATTATCCCTGGTCCAATTTAAAAAAGGAATCTCACTGATGCGAATACTTATGGCGTAATGGGATGGGGTGGTGTATAGTTATGGGAGTAGCACATGCGGTAGGCATACCGAGAAGATAAGATCTACGGGGAATACCCAGTCGTTGTCGTGTACGGCAGCTAGGTCATCGTCACACGAGAAGGGGTGTGAAGGGGGGGGGGGGGCACTACATTACTACAGTTGCTACGGCCATTTATTATTGCCCTACGAGCGCTTTATTTATTAGTAAAGCTCCAGTCACGTGACAGGGGCTGAGTGAAAATATACAAGAGGCCGGCAACTTTTACAAGTAACCAGACAGGTTTCTTAGTTCGTTTATTTGATTTATCACCCCAGACGCCTCACCGTTATAAAACCGTGCCAAACGTGTTTTTTTTTTATTAGATAGCAAACACGGGTATGATACGGGAGTCAAGCTGGGGATACAAAAGACATTACGTCGCGGACAAGCTCTAGCCTTTAGGCTATTACAGTGGTGGGTGGGTGCCGCCCATGCCATGGAGAATGAGACCAAAGTGCCAGACTTTGTGGTCATTGAGAGAATATTTGGAGAATTTTGTGGTTAAAAAAGGCATCCAAAATAGACACTGACTGCGATTTTGAAAATACTTCAGTCTCAGATGAACACATCAAGAGAGAGAGGCGAAAAAAGGTCATTATAGCGGCACATATGAAAATACCTAACTTTAAAGGCAGGGAGGGGGTATGAGGGGTATCTCATCTCGGATCACAGAAATACAATTCCTAAGTCCCGCATCACGAATCATGGCATTTCACGATCACGCAATTAAGGTGCCCATCACAGAATACGGAAATAAGCAGACTTGATTTCATGTATAACGTTAGTAATAAAAGAATTCGACCGCCGTGATGTGACAGCATATGACATCGTTGAAACGTTTGGGGGTTATAGGGTTATATGTCGAGAACATGTACACAAATATCAAACAGGAACTA